>JBAMJV010009266.1:0-51632 GCA_037951105.1 Echinarachnius parma
AATATTGAATGCCTTATACAAACGGTTCTCTAAATTAATTACTCTGGCGACAGCAGCTCTACTTGCCCTTTCTGAAAGAGAAATATCTTTATTAAAATGAAGAAATTGGCATGCTTATTTCTACAAGGTACTTACCCTCTCATCGCTCAGGGGCAGGGCGGAGATGCAGCCGAACACGGCGACGATCACGAGCAGGGACAGGAATTGACGCATCTTGGAATGAAGTTTGTTGTTTGCTGATGAGAATCAGAAAGCCAGAGGAGTTGTTGGGAGTCAAGTAACTACAGTGCACGGAACGTAGATAGAAGAGTGTTTGTCCGAAGTTGCTGATCCTCTCTTATATAGGGTACTTTTATAACGTACGTCTTGCTGTAATCTTCCCCTCTCTTCATGGATAACGACAGTTGTCTGGGCTATTCTTACCCAGTCAAGCCGATCAGTCTTGCGCAGCTTATTATTTTCCAGGGCCAGATCATTTCAATGGGTCGCGTATCAAAGCGCGATTAAGCGCTTCGACGGTGGTTATCGATTGTTCCTCTGTATACTAGAATCAGGGAGTGGCCCTTCCGTAGGCATGCCCCGGTGAACAAGCCGCATGAAACAGAATTCCATCGAATTATACCACTTCGTATATAGTGGTGTATTTCAATGGACAAGATTCTGTCTGACCAAGATAAGTGTTACGTCTTTTTATTACCCATTGAGGCCATCGAAGTATACTTCTATTCTTCCGTGGATGAGACTTATTAGCTAGTCGTTGCCATGGTTGCGTGGGCATGTTTGGAGGTGAGGTGAGGTTCTGAACACGCTGAGAGCGAACAAAAAAACAAAAGGCGTCCACACTTTGAATGGCAAAGCTAGAGTGGTCCTGCGCAGGTAGACCCATTGAACATGCTAAGTGTGAACAATGCCGTCCTAGTCAATTATTGTTATTGTTTCATAATGTTATGCCAATAGGCTTATTAGCTCGGCGTCCATTCGAGTAGACCCAGCTAACGCGCTTATAGTGTGAATACTGCCGTCTTAGGGCATTCAAAGCTGACTTGGCGTTCACATTCCGTGTATTAAGAACGGGGGCCAAGCTTATCTTCTCCATTTATTTTATAACTACAATGTGCATGTACCTCGGAACAGTCGACGTTTTATAGCTTTTCGATAACAATATTTCATCGTAACGATTACATGAAAGTTAATTTATGCTATGAGTTCCGTCATCAATGCAAAGTCCATTTTATTATGTTTATGCTTTTACCCGGACCCCAATGAAAATCAGGTATGAGGGTGTTTAGGTTTGAATTGTGTTAAAATTAAATAAAATACATGTTATTCAATAATTATATTGATGTGTAATATCTTGACTCTTGAGTAAAATGATTTCTTGCCCGCTAAAAAGCGGAGTCCGCGTGTCACACAATTCATAGCCTAGGCTGTGCCAACAAAATCTGTAATAAAGCGAATATTTTTTGTTTTTGTTTAGAATTGATTTTAAAGTAAGATCCTTCAGTTACACTTTAGTAAGCAACACTCTTTTAGTTGGGTCGCTATTATTCGAAAGCATTATACAAGTTCTTATCATAACCTCCTATAACATTATTATTGCCAACTAACACCACCCGAATGATCCCCTGGCAGGGAGATTTGTCCAATTTGCAACGTTATTGTCAATGTAAATTCTTTATTTGTTTGGAGATTTACCTGTTATATGAATGTTCATAAAATGCATTTTGCAACATTTCAATCTTGACTTGGTCACATATTCAGGTGTAATGCACATTCCATAATTACCCAACCATTGCGTATCAATATAAAGAGGAATAAACAGGCTTTTCCGTGATACTAAAGGGCAATGAAACTATGGCTTTCTGCTATTATTATCGTTTAGAGGGTGAACAGACATTTGATTTGATACATAACTTGGCAATTTTGGCCTATTGGATCCCATGAAATCCTCATGTACCCACATTTTGATAATTCTTATATGTTTGCTCTTGAATATATTGTATTCCAAGGCTACTAAACGCTTTTTAATTTATAAAGCAAACTCGATAACACGTTAACACGTTCTCAGAACTTGTGCGTTTTGTTTAAGGGATAGTACCGTTGCGGTAAATATGGCGCTTCGAGAAATATTATTTTGTCTATGTGTGAGGTGATGAAAATTTTGTTGTGTAATTTTTTATCAAATCCGTTTCAGAAAGTTGCATTGCGAAAAAGAGGATGAATTAATACCACCCCCCCTCCCCCCCCCCCACCCCCGATTGGAATAAATGGTGGGGCCTTGATTCAATTAATTAAGAACATAATATAATTCCTAAATACTTTGGGAAGATATACACAATTGCTTTTTTTAATGATGACGATTTTCACCACCGGATAATTTGTTTTCGCAAATTATCTATCCGTCCGGCGTCCGTTTGTGCTGTCCACTGATTAACTTAAAGGGATAGAACAGTTCTGGTTTAGAGGGGCGCTTCAGGATATAATTAATGAATTTAGCACATAATATGATACATGCACCAAAAGACTGAGGTATAGTCAACGTTTACACTATAGGTAGATGTTCTAACTAAAAGATTTATTGATACTTATTCATATATTTATTCATGGTATTATTTTGAACACGTATGGCACCAAACACGCTGAATTGCGCGTGCTGAACATTCAATTAAGTCAAATCAAACGATGTAATTCATATAAACACGAACCATAATTGTTAAATTTAAAATGCATGTATCCTACATGTATAAAATTATATAATTTATTAAAATTATATTAAAAATGATTAACCCTACGATTATGAATATAAATCTCTTGAAGCATACAATGTATATACCCATACGTATTCCATACAATTGTTTGATGACGGGATAGTTCCCTGCTCACCAGATTAGCTGACATACGCGAATGATTAGACAAATCAAATTAATATAAATTCCGTTTTACGTTGCAATTGCAAATATATATATTATCATACAATCCTAATTATAATATAAATCCCACAAATATTATACATAATGCTGTATGCGCATATAACTTAAAATTAATTTAAGATTCGTGCCTACAGTGTATACTAACTAATGTTTCAGCTTAACAACCAAATTACTGGGAAATAGAGATTGCATTTAGTGTATAGTTTTTATTAGCCATTGATCGATCGAGACCACAGAAGTATACTTCTGACTTGGCGTTCACATTCCGTATATTAAGAACGGGGGCCAAGCTTATCTTCTCCTTTTATTTTATAACTACAATGTGCATGTACCTCGGAACAGTCGACGTTTTATAGCTTTTCGATAACAATATTTCATTGTAACGATTACATGAAAAGTTAATTTATGCTATGAGTTCCGTCATCAATGCAAAATCCATTTTATTATGTTTATGCTTTTACCCGACCCCAATGAAAATCAGGTATGAGGGTGTTTAGGTTTGAATTGTGTTAAAATTAAATAAAATACATGTTATTCAATAATTATATTGTGATGTGTAATATCTTGACTCTTGAGTGAAATTATTTCTTGCACGCTAATAAGCGGAGTCCGCGTGTCACACAATTCATAGCCTAGGCTGTGCCAACAAAATCTGGAATAAAGCGAATTTGTTTTGTTTTCGTTTAGAATTGATTTTAAAGCAAGATCCTTCAGTTGCACTTTAGTAAGCAACACTGTTTAGTTGGGTCGCTATTATTCGAAAGTATTATACAAGTTCTTATCATAACCTCCTATAACATTATTATTGCCAACTAACACCACCCGAATGATCCCCTGGCAGGGAGATTTGTCCAATTTGCAACGTTATTGTCAATGTGAATTCTTTATTTGTTTGGAGATTTACCTGTTATATGAATGTTCATAAAATGCATTTTGCAACATTTCAATCTTGACTTGGTCACATATTCAGGTGTAATGCACATTCCATAATTACCCAACCATTGCGTATCAATATAAAGAGGAATAAACAGGCTTTTCCATGATACTAAAGGGCAATGAAACTATGGCTTTCTGCTATTATTATCGTTTAGAGGGTGAACAGACATTTGATTTGATACATAACTTGGCAATTTTGGCCTATTGGATCCCATGAAATCCTCATGTACCCACATTTTGATAATTCTTACGCGGTAAAAATCCTTTTTTAAAAGACGAAACATTATATTTTCTATTATCAAGGAGATTTAATGTTCTTGATGCAACATTTATGAAAAAAATCTTATATGTTTGCTCTTGAATATATTGTATTCCAAAGCTACTAAACGCTTTTTAATTTATAAAGCAAACTCGATAACACGTTCTCAGAACTTGTGCGTTTTGTTTTAAGGGATAGTACCGTTGCGGTAAATATGGCGCTTCGAGAAATATTATTTTGTCTATGTGTAGAGGTGATGAAAATTTAGTTGTGTAATTTGAAAAAGCACGCAATTTCAAAAGAATTTTTTTAATTTTTTTTTATCAAATCCGTTTCAGAAAGTTGCATTGCGAAAAAGAGGATGAATTAATACCACCCCCCCCCCCCCCACCGCCCCCCCCCGATTGGAATAAATGGTGGGGCCTTGATTCAATTAATTAAGAACATAATATAATTCCGAAATACTTTGGAAGATATACACAAATTGCTTTTTTTAATGATGACGATTTTCACCACCGGATAATTTGTTTTCGCAAATTATCTATCCGTCCGGCGTCCGTTTGTGCTGTCCACTGATTAACTTAAAGGGATAGAACAGTTTGGGTTTAGAGGGCGCTTCAGGATATAATTAATGAATTTAGCACATAATATGATACATGCACCAAAAGACTGAGGTATAGTCAACGTTTCCACTATAGCTAGATGTTCTAACTAAATTTATTGATACTTATTCATATATTTATTCATGGTATTTATTTTGAACACGTATGGCAGCAAACATGCTGAATTGCGCGTGCTGAACATTCAATTAAGTCAAATCAAACGATGTAATTCATATAAACACGAACCATAATTGTTAAATTTAAAATGCATGTATCCTACATGTATAAAATTATATAATTTATTTAAATTATATTAAAAACCACATGATTAACCCTACGATTATGAATATAAATCTCTTGAAGCATACAATGTACACATATTAGTCCGTGGGCCAGAGGGGTCTACCTGTGACCCCCCCTATGATCCTCCGACTTGGGTGTCATTTTGTCCATTGATATGTCTAATGTTAGAAACAAAATGTTAACAAGAAAAAAACTCATATACACTATGTTTTTTTACTACTTTTTTGGAGGTATGTAAAAATAGCACTTTTTCATTTTTTGCTGTATTTCTTAGGGTTGGTGAAAATTGAGATTGCGTTAAGTGCTCTCATTTGATAATGGCTAGATCTTTATCAACTAAATTTTGCTGATACATATTTTTATATATGCCTAAGGCACAGGAAAAGTTTCATGGTCAAAGTTGATTGGCTTCATATAATTATGACGTCATCAAATTTGCATATGAAAAATCATGGGAATTTCCGTAAACAAAACGGTCAAAAAAACAATGTTCATTAGTATAGTTTATTTTTTTTCACCATGAGAATGATGAAAATGAGCTTAAACTTATTATGCCTATTTCTGAAAGTATATTTAAATCAGAAATGCTATTATCCTTTGAATATAATGTACAAAAATGACATTTTTATTACGTAATCACCATGCGTCATATGCAATTGTAAGGCATATATGATGGCCATTTTGTGTAGGGTACAAATCGGTACATATTGCTCCCTCTTTAATTTCTTTATTTTAGAACCAATGACTCTCATATTTGGCACATATGTAGAACTAGTAGGGCTCTTCTGTTTGCAATAAGTAGAATTTCAAAAGGTCATCATATGAGGGCGCTATTTACTAAAATTTGATAAAAACATACAAAATCCTTTAAATTCCGATAAAAATGTTTTTTTTCTCTATCTGCCTGATTTGTATAGACAACTTGACATTTTGTTAGCATTATTATGCAACTTTACTTTTCCATAATGAAATTAAAGACTGTTATGTTGTATCTTTTATATTTTACCGTATAGATAAGGCATAACTCCCTCTAGATTGTATACCCTAAAAGTGCAACAGGGAATACAGTGCGCTACACACAATTAACTATTTCGATTATTTATTCAATCCTAACCTGAATCTAGTCCTGAGTGAGATTTTCGATAGCATGTTTATTACGATATACAATTAAGGCAAAATGTGTGGGGACGTCTTGCCAGAAACTTTTTTATTTTTTTAATTTTGTATTATTATCTTTGGCATCACTTTTTTTTCAGAGAAGAGAACAAATACGTCTCGTTGACAAGTTCATTATTTGATCCCTCCTAAATTATGAGTTTTTGTCTCCAACTGATGGTTCTGTGTTGACAAATGGATTTTGCTTCATCAGTATTCAAGTCCATACTTACGAGGACGATTATAATATATTGTTTAATTTTTACGGGCTAATTAAGGCAAAAACTGTCTGAATGTGACCTTCAAAGTGAATTAATAAAATACATTGCGATATGATGTTTTTTACGTACCATTTGTTCAGGCCTGTTAATCTAGCACTGGATAAGTTGTTTCTGTCTGAATATATTTACGAATAAAAACATAACAAACACAAAATACATCTAGTCAGATTTCAAAAGAAAAATGTTAACTCTATTACTTGTTCGCTTGGACCACCATTTTGGTCAGAAAAGGGAACAGCATACTACGTCTCATTAACAAGGATAAACATTATTTTCTTAAAATAAAAAAAAAGTTCACATTTGATAATACGGGAACTTCATGTTTATAAGTTTGGGGTTACCAGAGAAACAGAGAGTTTACAAAACTTATAGGCACAGGAGCAGTCTGTGTGTACAGAATTGTTTTGTATCTTCTGCAGCTCTTTTTCTTTAATAAAGATGAAGCATACTATTCATATTCATCAAGCAGGATTTTACATCAATGTTTATTTAGAGCAATTAAGTGGAGACATTCCATTAGTCATTGACACATGTGAATGGTAAAGATAAAGTTGTAGCCGTTCAATATAATTTCGTCTTCCTCAGAACCCTATATTTGGAAGGATCACGGCCTGAAAAGCCACTATGGCAACATTGTTGATATCGATTCGCTGTTTTATCCACTGTGTGGGAAACGGTGGCAGAGCATACACACTTTTAAGCTTAAATAACAACGAAGGAATGAACGACACATAATATCTGTCGAACTCTTTCCTTTTAAATGTATTTTCTTTAGGAGATATCCATGGCATAAATATGCTACAAAGATCAATGTGGCCATGTCGATAACAAACGGTAAGAAACCCTGGTCAACCATCATCATCAATGACCCGAAGGGGGAGGGGGGGGGGGGGGGGGGTACTCATGTATATTTGCAATACAGGTATGGGTCGCTTCAAAGACCCCTGTTTTTACAGCCGATCCGGCCGCTCCTAAGGTTCCCATTTTCATTTTGAAAAAGCCAATCGCCGCTCCTATAAGTCTCATTTTCATCAAAACAATACAGGGCCGCTTTCTTTTCAGAGCTCTGCCTCGATAATAGTTGGCGATAGACAAGTGTTGGAGATAAGTCTACCTTTTCTACGTGGTAGGATATCTCCCGTACCGTGATTATCTGCTGCAGATTGATAAACTGTTTGCTTTCAAAGGAGATTATCGGTTGTTTGTGTTTATTACCCCCACCTTTAATAGCAGTTTGGAGCTTGTTTCATTCATCATTTCGTATCACCATACAACTTTCTGCCAATGTCGGGCAAATCTGAACGCTACGTCCTTGGCCTCTGTCGGATCTTTGATTGTGCACATTCCATGTACCATATCACAACTAAGCAGGTGGTCAATGATCTGAGGGGCTTGACCACACTCGCATTCTGATGCACCTTCGATGTATCCCCAGTTCAACATGTTGGCTTGCATCTTCCCACGCCTGCCAAAGCCTATTCCGGCTACGCAAAGTCACCCAGGGGTGCATGGTTGAATCATGTGGACAGTTTCTCTGATGGCACCATAGGCGTAGGCTACCGATATGTCCTAGAGCTCAGCCTCTCTTCCCAGAGTTTGAGCCTTCTTGAAGACACGCTGTAATCCAGGGGTTCAACAGATCATGAAAGGAAGCTTTTCCGTGACTTAAAGCGCCGAGGATGCAGTGGGTGGACATGGAGTGGGTGTCCTTCACCTCTGTTTGTCTCAGTCGTTCCTCCTGGCTAGCAGCAGCCCTCCTTATTACAGCTGGAATGCGATGCCAGAGATCAGGTGTACGTTATCAGTTCTCGTTCGTCTCATACATCATGATATAACGGCAACTTTTGTTCTTCTTGGCATGTGCTGAGCTTTCCCTCACCCGTGAAGACATATTCTGCAACATAGTAACAGAGAGTCAGAGCTGATTGTTGTTTGGTTTGCACCCCAATTGGATGTGTTCAGTTTGTCAAGAAAGGCATTCGTGGAGCTGACCTTCCTTTGAGCTGGGTAATACAGGCCTTGTACTCTTGAAAGATCTATCTAAGGTCACCCCTATGTAGACAGGACTATCACAGTGTCCCCGTCTAGTTCCATTCCAAGTGATCTTCAGTTTCTGGTTTGCATGTATGTTCTTCAGATGAAAGGCGCATATTTGAGATTTAGTTTAATTGAATTAGCCTTCAGATGGTTCTCTTTGTAGTACAAGGAGAGGTTGGTAAATCCCTCACACAAGGTGGATTCTGCCTTAGGGAAGTCATCACTGTCATGTATGGGCCGTTTAACGAGCACGAACTCGTGCACGTTTTTCCGATCATGTGTGTAACTGACTGTGGGTGGTGATGATACACAGGTCGTCTAATAGATGAAACACCTGGTCTCAGAGTAGATATAGGTTGATCGTTAACATAGATGTTGACATGGGCGGCGCGTAGGTACTTCCGTATCACCCCCTCCCCCCCTGATGAATAGGTATCAATGACAGATCTACGCCCATGGATGTTGAACAGAGTTTGGCCAGAATGCTTCCTGCGCCAACGACACTTCTTTCCAGACAGCTCGACGAAGAAGCGTCTGTTTTCAACCAGGGTCTTCACCATGTTGGTCAAGTGCATGTTGTTCACATTCAGTAGTTTGTGTAGATTCTGTGCACAGTAGCATAAGCTGCACGAGAGGTCTACAAATACAACTCCAGTTAAGACATTTACTGGAAAACATCTTCTATATGTTGGGTAAGGTTAAGCAGCTGTTTTGTGCAATACTTCCTAGGCTGGAATCATGCCTGCTCCTTCATCAGCGATGGTTATACAACTGCACTTAGGTGGGTGCCTGGGTGGGTCAGAATTAGTCGCTCGAACAGCTTAAAGGTGTGGGAAAGTGAGACTGGTCTGTAACGCTTTGTTGCTGATGGGTCTTTTTTGGAGCTTGCATGGCATGTTCTGATGGATGTCGTTCCACGACAGGGAAAGTGTCCTCCCAACAGTTGTCCACACATGTAAATTGTTCAGGATTGTAGTGAGTGTGATCTTAATGTCAGAGATTACTTCTTTTTTTTGTGCTCTTGACAACAATTCACAGGTTTTCAGCATAAATAAAAAATGCTTCAGCAGTTTGGTTAAGTGAAATCAATTGTAATCTCATTTACATGTTTAGGATGAGTCAGTGGCGTACAGTTCCATATGCATACATGTAGGCCCCCTGGGCACTGATGGTTATCAACGAGGAACCAAGGCATTGCTTGATGCTGGAAAATAGTTTTCAATTTTTTTAATTTTTTTTTATCATTGATATGCACTAAATGCATGTATCGGAGGAGTAATAACATGTTGTATGTTTTCAACGAAGTCATTTTAGTATTTTAGATTCACTCTCAGACTATTGGCATTATTATGGTCATACATTCTCATTTTGTCCCAAAACTATTTTATAATTTAAACCATAATTACCACAAAGGACAAGTTAATTTTCCTATCATGTCTTTGATGTCCATAATTTAACTTTCCTTATATATCTTATTGAAATAATTTTGTTATTTTATTCGTTATATTATTTTCTTATTTGACAAGAATATTTGATATTCCTATCAATTACACTAGATTAAAAATATGTTAATTTGACACAAACCATACTTGCAAATATACATGCAATGCACACAGCGCAGAATATACAGTATTATAATTACCAATGGAAAATACTCTGCAAATTATTATAAAAAAAAACTATGAAAATCTACCCTCATCTCTAGTGAGACTAAACATCTGGTGAAAAGACAAGGGTATCAAATTCACACTATTCAAACAGTATATTTTTGCTTGTACACGCATAAATACTACATAATTATAATGCAGCTAGCATGCGCCGATGGCTTGCAAATAAGTTGGTAGTGGGTTTAGAGAGCTGTGTGAAATTGGCACCGTTTGTTACCCTCTATTTTAAACGCCGTATAATTTAATAGCATTGTTTTTCTCATTTCATAGAACTAATGCCGGTAGATTTTGTCACGTATTATGGCCTCATGGTAAGAAATTTGATATGCTACTTTTTTTGTATAAATTCGAAATAAGCTATATGATTGTATACGCGTACGTATCATATAGACTTGACATTATAACATTCCGAATGGATGATTTTGCATTTCTATTGATGATTACAATTTCTTTATCAATATGGTATGTAATGTTGTATACATGTACTAATTTCTTAAGTACAATTACGGCCATGTGTACCATAATTATGCTGATGATTTCTATTAATTAAAAAGGGAGCTCTTCTAGCATATTTTACCCCATTTAAACGTGCCTTTTATGAGCAGAAGTATTGTGGTTAAGTCTATATTAGAAACATATTAATATCTGTTAAATATTATATGTTTGTCGGCGATGAACATAATTGATATCAGTCTTGAATCAAAAGATATGGAAGAGAGAGTGAAACCGAGACTTTTAAGCAAACAAAGTTTTGACAAAGTATACGCTTGCCTCTGTGTGTTTGAACAAGTTTTATTAACGGGAAATGGTTTATTAAATCACTATTAGCCTTTTACAAGTTTGTAATTTTGTTATGTCAATATCTAAACCGGGTGTTTTCGACGAAAAGGAAAACACTTGTCGCTTCTTCTTTTTTTTTGTTTACGGAGGAGAGAACGACAAGTGTATGATACGCGGTTAGAAGTTCTGTGAAGTTATTAGAAATTAATTCATTTTCAGTTTCTGTATCGGTTTTCCCACTAATATTAGGCAAACCCAAGCATGCGTAATACAGGAGAGCGCCGTTCGATTGTTTGTCTTATTATAACTCGCTCCTCGCTCTCACGGTCGGGTCTCAGATATTAAAATAGCCAAATAATGATAACGAGTGGAACACGTGTATGCCACAATCTTATCAAAATAATATTTCATTTACTATAAATGATAGTCTTGAACTGGAAGAGGGGCAAATTCCAAACCAAAGGGTAAAACTACAATACCATTGTATAGAGATATTGAGTGAGAGAAGGGCGAGATAATACATGCGGCCGACAGCAGTTGGTTTTAAGCCATCTTCTATGGACTGTGGCAAATTAATTACTTAGCTCGTGATTTAGCATTGGTCAGGAGCCAGCCTGCCCAAGATTGTGGTGCTCTTTTGTGATTGCATGGTGCTGGTTTAGGATCAAGCGCTTCAAAAGCTTAAAAATGTGGCACAGAAGGCAGATGCTAAATTATTTTATCATTCTTTATGATAATTTCCTGGCATAAAGATAGTGATACTTTGGCCATTTGGCATTATATCTGATCACTACAGAAAATGAGACAGACGGTGTAATGCTTAAGTTCCATGATAAAATTCGAGGTATACACTATTTGTCACCCGTATTTGCTTATACCATTTATTTAAAGTAAAGAAAAACAAACAGCATGAAATATGGAATCTAACTGACATGAGCTATTGCCACAACCATTCTTTCACAGGCCTTCATGCAAACAGATCATTTGTGAGGTGTCAGTGATTAACTGAATGTATTTAGTATCCCGTGTAAATGTATTATGAATATTGAGACATAGTACGTTTATTTTAGTAAAAAATAAGAGCGCAAATGTTGCAAAAGGAGTTAACAATTCTACACACACAGACATTCCCCTGCATGTGCCTCTATAAATTCCAGACAACTTTTCATGATCTAAAACATTTTTCAATGTGGACGTTAACTTTAATTTGCATTCAATTCATTCGTCACTTTCTGTCACCATGGTAATCATTTAAAGGCATGAATGTGTACCCATCTAGTTGTCACATGAAGTTTCTGTAACTTTTGGAGGGTAGGTATATCAAATAATGAACTGTAAACAAGAGATGTTCATTTGTTCTCTTTTCTGAAACAAACAAATGTGATGCCAAACAGAAGTATAATTCAAATATTGAAAAACAAGTTTCTGACCAGAATTTTCCAAAAACATTTTGTCTTAACTTGATATTGGAGTACATGCTATCGAAAATCTCACTCAGGACTAGATACATAGGGTTACTACTAATAATCTGAAATTGTTTGTATGTAGCGCAATGTAATCCCCATTCCACTTTTAAGGTACACTTCAGTCTGAGTTATAACTAATTTAGACCCTAAAATATACAAGATACAACATAACAGTCTTAAATTTCATTCTAGGGAAAGTAGGTTGCATAATAATGCAAACAAAATGTCAAGATGTCTATACAAATCAGACAGATAAAGAAAAAAAAAATGTTATCAGAATATATAGGATTTTGTATGTTTTTATCAAATTTTAGTAAATAGCGCCCTCATTTGATGACCTTTTGAAATTATACTTATTGCAAACTCACGAGCCCTACTAGTTCTACATATGAGCCAAATATGAGAGTGATTGGTTCTAAAATAAAGAAATTAAAGAGGGAGCAATATGTACCTATTTGTGCCCTACACAAAATGGCCATCATATGCCTTACAATTGCATATGACGCATGGTGATTACGTAATAAAAAATGTCATTTTTGTACATTATATTCAAAGGATAATAGCATTTCTGATTTAAATATACTTTCAGAAATAGACATAATAAGTTTAAGCTCATTTTCATCATTCTCATGGTGAAAAAAAATAAACTATACTAATGAACATTGTTTTTTTGACCGTTTTGTTTACGGAAATTCCCATGATTTTTCATATGCAAATTTGATGACGTCATAATTATATGAAGCCAATCAACTTTGACCATGAAACTTTTCCTGTGCCTTAGGCATATATAAAAATATGTATCAGCAAAATTTAGTTGATAAAGATCTAGCCATTATCAAATTTTCACCAACCCTAAGAAATACAGCAAAAAATTAAAAAGTGCTATTTTTACATACCTCCAAAAAAGTAGTAAAAAAACATAGTGTATATGAGTTTTTTTCTTGTTAACATTTTGTTTCTAACATTAGACATATCAATGGACAAAATGACACCCAAGTCGGAGGATCATAGGGGGGGTCACAGGTAGACCCCTCTGGCCCACGGACTATATTCCATACAATTGTTTGATGAAGGGATAGTTCCCTGCTCACCAGATTAGCTGACATACGCGAATGATTAGACAAATCAAATTAATATAAATTCCGTTTTACGTTGCAATTGCAAAGAGCTTAGTTCCAAAAGGCGCTAAATCCACTTTTTCATCTTTCGAGAAAAACAGGTTTCTTTGCCTAACTTTGTACATATGGGAATAAGAAAATGATACGTTCTATATTTTGATTTTGATTGTGTAATTTGTCCTAAAATTTGGATTTCTAGATAGCGACGTAGTTTATTAATGTACTGATATCGTTAACTCAATTTTTATGGAAAGTGGATTTAGCGCCTTTTGGAACTAAGCTATCATACAATCCTAATTATAATATAAATCCCACAAATATTATACATAATGCTGTATGCGCATATAACTTAAAATTAATTTAAGATTCGTGCCTACAGTGTATAATAACTAATGTTTCAGCTTAACAACCAAATTACTGGGAAATAGAGATTGCATTTAGTGTATAGTTTTTTATTAGCCATTGATCGATAGAGACCACAGAAGTATACTTCTGACTTGGCGTTCACATTCCGTGTATTAAGAACGGGGGCCAAGCTTATCTTCTCCTTTTATTTTATAACTACAATCACAATGTGCATGTACTTCGAAACAGTCGACGTTTTATAGCTTTTCGATAACAATATTTCATCGTAACGATTACATGAAAGTTAATTCATGCTATGAGTTCCGTCATAAAGTCCATTACTTAACTTGTTTTATTATGTTTATGCTTTTACCCGACCCCAATGAAAATCAGGTATGAGGGTGTTTAGGTTTGAATTGTGTTAAAATTAAATATAATACATGTTATTCAATAATTGTATTGATGTGTAGTATCTTGACTCTTGAATAAAATGATTTCTTGCCCGCTAAAAAGCGGAGTCCGCGTGTCACACAATTCATAGCCTAGGCTGTGCCAACAAAATCTGCAATAAAGCGAATCTTTTTTGTTTTTGTTTAGAATTGATTTTAAAGTAAGATCCTTCAGTTGCACTTTAGTAAGCAACACTGTTGTAGTGGGGTCGCTATTATTCGAAAGTATTATACAAGTTCTTATCATAACCTCCTATAACATTATTATTGCCAACTAACACCACCCGAATGATCCCCTGGCAGGGAGATTTGTCCAATTTGCAACGTTATTGTCAATGTGAATTCTTTATTTGTTTGGAGATTTACCTGTTATATGAATGTTCATAAAATGCATTTTGCAACATTTCAATCTTAACTTGGTCACATATTCAGGTGTAATGCACATGCCATAATTACCCAACCATTGCGTATCAATATAAAGAGGAATAAACATGCTTTTCCGTGATACTAAAGGACAATGAAACTATGGCTTTCTGCTATTATTATCGTTTAGAGGGTGAACAGACATTTGATTTGATACATAACTTGGCAATTTTGGCCTATTGGATCCCATGAATTCCTCATGTACCCACATTTTGATAATTCTTACGGCGGTAAAAATCCTTTTTAAAAGACGAAACATTATATTTTCTATTATCAAGGAGATGTTATAACTGTTATATAATGTTCTTGATGCAACATTTATGAAAAAATTCTTATATGTTTGCTCTTGAATATATTGTATTCCAAGGCTACTAAACGCTTTTTAATTTATAAAGCAAACTCGATAACACGTTCTCAGAACTTGTGCGTTTTGTTTAAGGGATAGTACCGTTGCGGTAAATATGGCGCTTCGAGAAATATTATTTTGTCTATGTGTGAGGTGATGAAAATTTAGTTGTGTAATTTGAAAAAGCACGCAATTTCAAAGAAAAAACAAACATTTGTTATCAAATCCGTTTCAGAAAGTTGCATTGGCCATTGCGAAAAAGAGGATGAATTAATACCACCCCCCCCCCCCCCCCCCCCAATTGGAATAAAAGGTGGGGCCTTGATTCAATTAATTAAGAACATAATATAATTCCTAAATACTTTGGGAAGATATACACAAATTGCTTTTTACTGTTTACTGTTTACCTAGTGAAAAAACGAATATTGAGTTCATATTTTATCACCGAATACTGATGGTCTGTTGTAGATTTGTTGCAGTAATAATGATCCGTTTGATCTTGACGATATCCGCACCCGTGTATACAGCTACATACGGTACGGAATTCATGGAATTTGCGCACGCTAGGCTCAAAGTTCAGTGGGTCGGGAAAATTTCCCACGCGTGCTGGCGCAGGACGTGTTCAGCGACGACAATTGTACTTTTTATCAAATCCGTTAGCTAACGCTTTTGAAATAATGATTTTCAATGATAATTATCTTCATACTAAAGGGACATTTGAAAAAACCGAACCCTATTTTATCATTCTCTTACCATAGCTAAACAACACGGCAGAAGAGAAACGAGGAAGCTCCAAGTATTTTTCGTGGAGTTAGACACTTTACCTGTGTCACTTTAAGGGGTCAGGAGCAGACTAAAACTAAAAAGAAACGGGCAAAATACATGAACTTTGAGCTACCAAAGACCTATGGAAACCCTCAAATGGTGGTCAAGGAGCCGACTAGAAGAAGAATAATGGACTTGGCGCTACTCAACTAGCTAGCCAAGTCATTCCGGGTTCTATTTTTGAAATCGGGTATCTTGAGAGCGGCAATCGGGTATGAAAACGGGGGTCTTTTAAGTGGCACATATCCGTCTGACATTATACATGAGTGCCCCCCTCCCCCCGGGGTCTGCTGCCATAAAATCAGAGGCGTGGGGGGGGGGGGGGGGAGGGGGTGCAAGTTGTATGGGGCCGCCCTTTTTTTTTTAGCTATATACGCCACTGATTACAATTATAAATTCTCCTGTTTTACTGTCCAAACTGATATTTTAATCAAGCTAAGTGTGTTGCTCTTTGGGGGTGTATACTGTATAATATTTGTTAATAAATCAATATAATTGCATTACGTTTTTTTAGAGTCGTATCTCGCGATATCGCCAGGCCTTGTCGATGACTAAATTTACTTGCAGTGCATATATTCGCCTGCCTCTGTCTCGGCTCCGTCTCGCTGTCATGGTAGGATGCAAGTTTGTTTTGTTTTTAATACTTTCTCCAGGGTAAGAAACATGGCCTCGCGTCCAGCCAAATTTACACTAGGTATATAATAACATTAGTGGGCTAATTATCTCCTTAATTTACTTGGCTCATAAACAATATCATTACTCATTTACTCTCATATGTATATCATCATCTTCATCACACCATCTTCATCATCATCATAATAGTCATCACCACATCACCTTCATTTATCATCATCCGATCATGGTCATAGTCATCCATGCTCAATATCAATTATTGTCAGTTACCACATTCAAGCATTCTGATTATGTATGTGTGCACACGTAAGATGTATCCTTTAATCTTGATGCTAATTATCTACAAGTAATATATCACGCAAGTCACCCAGACTTTCTCCCTAGATATAACTA
This sequence comes from Echinarachnius parma, assembly GCA_037951105.1. Taxonomy (NCBI): domain Eukaryota; kingdom Metazoa; phylum Echinodermata; class Echinoidea; order Clypeasteroida; family Echinarachniidae; genus Echinarachnius; species Echinarachnius parma. The sequence continues at coordinate 16,949 of JBAMJV010009266.1, forward strand.
CAATACTAAATACATGTACTACATGAGGCTCACACATGGGGGGTGTAGAGCATAACATTGCGCATTGCTCAACGTATTTTCCCAAAAAGGCCGAAGGCCAAACTGCAGAAATGATATTGTAACAGAAACAGCATCAATCATCAATATCTTATCACACCGTAATTTGTATCAAACAAAGATACATGTAATTCAAACATTCCTTTTGAAAACAACCCTCGGGAAACAACGCGCGGGAAGTAACTCCGATCGTAATATTGACATTATTTTGTAATCGATCGAAACACATTAAAACTCACTCACCTGACGTATTTTTTTGTGCTGAAAACGACTGTCCTAATTTGAAATTGCGAATATGAATCGTTCTTGCGCTATCGGCGAAAAAGTAGCGACACCCTTGAATTCAAGGGTGTGAATCAGCAGTTTTTGCCCATTTTCACCCGTGAATGCGCCCTCGATTTCGAATTTAAAGTCGGAGCCGAAGGTACAGCAAACACTGTGCCTATTTTTACGAGACCGTAATTAAATTAGCTATGTACTTTTACGTGAGTTTCGGTAGCACATGACATGCGCACATACCCAACATTTCCGACTTGCTTCTTGTAATTCTGATTGGCGTGCATGAGGTGAGACTGTCTTATACAAAAAGCATTAACCATTGATTGACATTGTCCGATACGATGCCGATGGTCGGGATCTATTGAACCAGGGATTTCTCGCGTTTGACGCGCTACTGACTGAGCTAACTCGCCTCCCTTAGTTTGTGAATGAACACAAAGTTCTTTTGTCTTAGTAAACTAAAGGGGGATATATAATTCAATTAGTAAATGTTTGGTTGCTATTAGCTTCAACCCTAACCCGTTAGGGTTAAGGCTAAGGGCCACCCTAAATTTGGTGCCTATAAGATAAGTTATAAGTCAAGTATGCGCATGCGCTACCCTACCAAAACTCACATACATATCCAACGTACATAGCTTTACGGTCACGTAAAAATAACCACAGTGAAAACTAAAACAAAGTCAAAGACAAAGATGGCGCTAATCATGCAGTTTTTAATTTTTTTTTTATTTGCATCACTTCAAAGTTAAATTGGTCTGTTTCACTCACTGAACTTTTTCCTCATCGCTCGATGGTGTAGTATTTTGGTCAAAATTTAAGCAATTGTTGACTACTTAGCTTAATGCAGTCTTACTCTTATCTTGTACTCGTACTTGAATTGTAGAGACTAGAGTGACTGACGGTCATGACCATGGGTTTAACTAAGTTATACACTTAAAATTTATAATACATTTTCTATTTCGAGTATAATGAATATTCATATCGTGACGTCACCATGGCCACGCAACGTCACTAGGATTAGACTTTGAGGGTTATAATTACAATGAGACCATACTGCTGCCCATCAGCGGTTACGTGGCCTACTGGTCACGCTGTGGGCTTCAACTCTTGTTATGATGGGTTCGAATCCTCTTTTATGACTCTTCTTTTCTTTTTCCATAAATGGTGAGTAGCGGTTTATAATAGTAAATGTATCATGCAGAGTTTCATTATCGATCTGGAGGTGTGCTTCAAACGGCGCACCCTTTCTCTATCGACGTGGAGGTGTGCTCCAAACGACGCACCCAAAGAAATGCTATTTCATAGTTTGAAAGTGTTGATGATCATCGGCCATATCAGTTCAGATCATGCAATTTTTGTTGTTCCTTCAGGCTTCACAAAGCAGAACTGGAAAACTTATTTTGTTTTAATTTCAACGTTGTGTTGCTGTGTCTGGTTGCACAAATGTATTGTATTTTTTTCTAAATCATTCTTTTTACAGCATAATATACATCCCAAGACTGCAACAGAAATCAGAAATCACCATGCCACCCAACCAAGACGCTCAGAAGGAACACATCAAAAGAGCCAACTACCAAGCAGGTGTGTTTTTAATTATTATAGTAATGTTATTTTAAGCTTTAAAAATGGAATTAGTCCAGGGCTCGACACTCATACTGGCCCGCTGGCCCGCTGGCCCGCTGGCCCGCTGGCCCGGGGCCAATGAAATTACACCTCGGGCCAGCAAAAATGTGCAAATGCCATATTTTGGTGGCCCGATCGGGCAAGCATTGACAAAATAAGAAAAATCTTGTTTTCTTCCATGATATGCTCCGATCTATAATCACATGTTTGATTAGAAAAGAGTGATATTTTTAAAAGTAAAAAGTTTACTTGTGAAATAGAATTTTGGGGCCAGTAATTTTTTTCTTTCGGGACACCAGAAAAAGAGAAGAAATTATTTCAATTGCCCGACCAGGCCACTGACAAAAAATGTAAGTGAGGAGCCCTGGACTTACTCTTGGTAACATTGTCCAAATCCTCGAAACTTATTTATTTGTCTTCATGTTGCTAAGCCCCACCTCCTAAAAAACCCTCCAGAGCAAATTCTATTGTTGACCTGCAGTGACATCATTTTGTCAATCACTGGTCAGCTACCATGAGATTAACAAAAGATGAAAGTACAAAAAGAACATCCACACAAAAGCATGCCCTGCATACCTCCATGCAATAGCTTAGATAGTGCTTTTCTTCTGACATAGCAACAGTTATTGTAATTGAAGTTGTGTGAGTTGGTATTCTATTCAACCGTGTGATGCTATTGTGATTAGGCTAATCACAATAGCATGGTAGCTGACCAGTGATTGACAAATGATGTCACTGCAGGTCAACAATAGAATTTGCTCTGGAGGGTTTTTTAGGAGGTGGGGCTTAGTAACATGAAGACAAATAAATGATAAAATGTTTACAAATATACAAAACATACATGTATTTGGGTCAAACCGTTTACAAATATTGAATGTGTACACTAATACAGATGAGCAGAGGTCAACAGGCATTTGGGTTGCTGGGCCCCTTTAAACTTGGAGATAAATATCACTTTATGGATGACTGAGCACAGAGTAAAGACGAAATGACCCAATTTCCAAAGTCACGAAATTTGTGCATGTGTATATTTTGTGTTGAGAAAATAAAATTGACACTCAAAGCACAGAGGGTAACCATTTAAATGGAAAGTACATATATGATGACCTTCATTCCAAAAAGGCACTAAATCCTTTTAACTTTACAGAAAAGCAGGGTTCGTTGTTCTTTTTGTTTACACATGCATGATACGGGAATATAAAAGTTCCACATTTTTAATTTGATTGTGTAATTTGTCCCCATTTTTTTCTTTTTTTTTCTAGAGAACTACGTAGATTATTAATATACTGATATATCGTTATAGGGGACCACCACGCAAAGAATAACGCAGGGTTATATGTTTCGGGACCGTTGTTTGATATGAAATAGTTGCCCAACAATATTTGCAAAGGGTTGTTATGGTGTTATTCATAAGCAATGCCATTAATCACCGAAACTCATGGAACCATCAGGGCCTCATGGTTCCATAAGCGCTAAACGTTTGCGAGTGCGCCCATTCTATACCCTCGTGCGTTTGGAGACAATAGAAGCAAGTTAGACTCGTACGTCCTAGGAAAAAGACTAGTCTTCTTCTGTAGACTCATATAAAATCACTATTGTATAGTGATGGGGTTTAAAATTATACAATTGTTCGAGAAAAAAAATCTAACTACAAAGCAGCATCAATCTGTACGGATTAATGCAACTTTCGCCTGCAATGGCGTCATTTGGCCACGCCCCTGCAATCGCGAATTGAAAGGAGCATGGCTGCAAAGACATGGAAGACATTTAATATGTTGGAATCATGTACTTGTATGTTATTGTAGTCATTTTTTATTATTAAAAAGTGACTGGAATTTTTACCAAAAAGGATTTTGAATGCATTTATTATAAAGATTATTTTGTTTGCAGACCACTTTAATATAAAGTGTTACCTTGTCAACAATTGTTCACGGACAATAGCTACCACGTGTGTGACCATTATATGGAAAGTAATTAAAATACAGTTGTTCTCCAGGCATCTGGCATCTTCATCAACATCCTCATCTTTATCATCATCATCATCATCATCGTCGTCATCATTACCGTCGTCGTCTTCTTCGCGATCATCATTTAAATCATCATCCCCATCATCCTCTTTATCATTTTTGTCTCATGGTTTGCCTCAGCTAATTGTATGTTATTGCTTCTTGTTTTGGTATAGAGGGCGCTACACCAAATACTTTTTGTGTGAGATAATGAAAAACTGCGTGTCAAATTTGAAAGAGCATAATATTTTAATGACAGAATAAACTTTATTTGATCAAAATCGGTTCAGAAGTGGCTGAAATATCCATAAACATAACCATTTGTAATAAATGAGGGGCCCCACAATTATTAGAGAATTTTGAACCAGCCGTTAATTTTGTTATTTTAATGCTTCCGCTTTTCACAAATTTACAGAAGAGGTTTTTAAATAGTTGTTGATTATGTCTCTTTCGAATCATTATTTCAACAAAACATCACATGCACAATATTTTATTTAAAATGGATGAAACCAATGAGTTTTTAGAGTGTGCCCTCTTGAGTTAAACGGCTCTTTTTGAATGATATACAGGCTTTTTACTTAGTCATTTATAAGTTGGTATTCCTTTCAAGCATGGTGGAGTTATAACTGTGAGTTTCTAATGTAATGGTGCAGGTTTTGGTTACTAAAATTAAGTTTGACCAAAACTGTACTCTCTTTACCAAAACTCATCTATCCCTTTAAACATTATTATAGGTAACCAACACAAACAAATGATATTCGTATAAATGAAAGGTAATAGTTTTAGTACTACATTCAACCAACCAAGTTCAGAACAAATAGGTTTCCAGACTAATTATATGATTAGAAAATTCGCAACCATACGAGAATGTGTGTACATTGGTCTGCAGAACATGACTACCTATTGTCAAGGTCACACATGTCTTCCGTGGATCTTCATTATTGTCTCCAAACGTACACTTGTATAGAACTGGCGCACTCGCAGTCTGTTGGCGCATACAGAACCATGAGGCCCTTATGGTTCCGTAAGTGATGGTGATTAATTGTGTGATTAAAAGTGTCTCATTCAATATAAAACAACGGTACCCAAACACATTTACTTAACTTGTGGTGGTCCCGGTTAATCAGTGATAAATATCAGCTACCGCCATGACAGCATCGATGAAGTCAAATCAAACCATAACATGATATATTCCAGTTGGTCGTCCGGGCATCTGGAGGTCAGCACGTCTCACAACCAGTCTCATGACGTGCATTGGTATAGCCTGCGTGATGACCAGTCGGGTCAACATGAGCGTTGCCATGACAGCGATGACCAACAGTAGCTACAGCACCAACCGTGACGTCACAGACAACATGTCGTTGGCGGAGATATGTCCTGCTAGGGGAGACGAGAACGGCACGGAATCGGGAGTCAAAGTAGGTTACGGGGAGTTACACAATTGTTGTTGTTGTTTTATTTCATTTCTGACTACTTTCTACTACTTTGACCCCCAAAACAGACATCTAAAATAAAAACAAGACCAAATAACCAATGTTTTATCTATTTTCAGGAAATTATATTTCCATATGCTTGGTCAACAAATCACGAAAATAACAAATATTCGGGCTGACATACAAAAACAAAAGGTCATTTGACTTCGTAACGGTAGGTCCGATTTTCGAAACATGTAATTGTAAAAGATGCGCAAGACTGAAAGGGGTAAAGGGATACATTCGATGACATGTGCCAAAAGTGATATTAGTTGATAAAATGTACAATTTGGTGATCTGAAATGTCCTCGAAGTAATTTTTGAAGAAAACAAATACACGTTGGTAAATGGCAGAGTTATGAGCATAAGTGCTAAGTGATATTCGCTACTACTCACTGCTCTGAATTTGTACACAGTTATACATTTCCGGTGATAATACAAAAAAAGGACCAAATCATTTAAATTTGATCGTCAATAATCTTCGTAAAGAAAGGGAAAAACTAAAAACCGGAATCTGTTCCATTCTTTTGTTGGCTATACAAATACACCAAGGTATGAATGAACCACTAGTCATAGAGTTTTACGGTAAGTTGTGTGGATGGGGATGATAGATACCTTTAAAAATCTACATCCGTAGATGAATACATGACAACTGTTTAAACATCTTCTCACCTCCATTCACTTCAAGATTTTTCTTGGCGTTTTATCTTTCAATAAGGAAGGCGAGTTCCCGTGGGACACGCACACCCAGGAGCTCATCCTGGCCGCCTTCTTCTACAGTTTCTGCGCTCTGCAAATCCCCATCGGGATCCTCGTGGACGCAGTGCCCAGATCTTGCCCGTGGGTGATCGGCCTTGGCTACGGTCTGTCCTTTGTGTGCACGCTACTGGTTCCTGTGGCGGCCCGCTCGGGCTCGGTCGCGGCCCTGCTGGCCGTGCGGATCATTGCAGGCTTCGCAGAGGTGAAATACTAATAACCCCTTTCTTTCAAAATGCACTAGATATATACAACATCCACAGCTTTGGAGGACAAACCTTATTTATGTCTGTATAGTTTTGTTTACGGATATTTTTCTTTTAGTTTATACAGTCAAATTATTGGAGGCACGTACATGCCCTGTTCCTACCCCACTACTGTAGCTAACTAAGTTACAAGAGATGATGGTGGTGGTGGTGGTGGTGGTGGTGGCGAGGGTGTAAGTGAAGATGATGAACTTGGTGTATAGATGCTATAGATTGGACAAAACCCATAAATCCACTTAACATGATTAAAACGATAGTTGAATTTGGGTAAAGAAAGTACAGTTTTGGTCAAACTTAATTTTAGTAAGCAAAACCTGCACCTTTACGTTACAAACTAATAGTTATAACTCCATTATGCTCGAAAGGTATACAAAATTACAAACGACTAAGTAAAAAGCCTGTTATCATTCAAACTAAGAGCCGTTTAAACTCAAGAGGGCGCTCTCTAAAAACTCATTGGTTTCGACACCCATTTTTAATATTAAAAATTGTACATGTGATGTTTTTTTTAAATGAGGATTAAATAGAGAAATCCTCAACAACTATTTAAAAACTTCTTTTTGTAATTTTGGGAAAAGTGTAGGCATGTTTTTATTTTGTTCAACGGCTGGTTCAAAATTATTGAATTATTGTTGGCCCCACAATAATTTTTTTTAAAATGGTTATATTTATGGATATTCCAGTCTCTGAACCGATTTTTATAAAAAAAGAAGTTTATTCTGTCATTAAAATTGTATTCTCCTTCAAATTTGACACTCAGTTCATCATTACCTCATAGACGTATTATTTCGTGCCGCGCCCTCTGTACCAAAACTATCAATTTAAGTGGATTGCATATTAGTAGTTATCAACAAGAGTGCTTCACAGGATAAATCTGTTCAAGCCAAATAACAGTATTGGGAAATGCCCCACACACAATAATGAAAAATATGCTTCTACCACCTACAATGTGAAAGAATATATCATAACGTATGTGAATTGGCAAAAACTGCTATAAAATTGACTATTTGAGCAACAAAGATGTCTTGAATATTTTTTTTTTACAAAGATTAAATTCAACCTCGTATATGTTGCATAGAAAAGCAATGCAAGCGCACGTCGTATGCTTGCTTGTCGACTATTACCCAGCCCGGCGGAGAGGTGCGAACGAGCGGTGAATGTAGGCTCAATTTTAACGGCATGCTAGCGGCGTGAATTGAAGTTTCAAAAAATATGTCTGCATTTAACGATACTTAAGTACAGATTTTAACACAAAGGCCTGTTTATACTATTTCAACAATATTGATTAATTAGTTTAGCCAATATAGAAGCTTTCGGTCACTTCCCCAATACTATTACATATATCTAATCTGGCTACAAAAGTCAAAATCAGGACAAATGAAAATATCAAAATTACTTCAGAATACATGATAATATCAACGAGCTATATATAAACATCAAACTCTTTATAAAGGTTGTAAACGTCTTGTTATATTCATCATGTATATTTTATTATCGCAGAGTGGTTCGTATCCCAGTATATACTCCCTAATGTCGAGATGGGCTCCTCCTGCTGAACGAAGCACACTTCTAGCCATCGTATACATGGGTAAGTATAGCTGTTGGCGTCCGTTTATATAACATGCGCTCTTTTCAGAGAAAGCCATTTGTTTCGTGCGCTTCTTCAACATTTCTCGAGTATTATTGTGCTTGTAGAATAAACTGAATGATCTATAACGGGTAAGTTATTTCGAATCAGCCATTTTTTTTTTTTTTTTGTGACTTAGTTTAGTTTAGTTTAGTTTAGTTTAGTTTAGTTTAGTTTATTAACAACAAAATGTATGTACATCATAAAACAAAGTATGCATAGCAAATCATTAAAATACAAACTGTACATGATTTACAAAACAATGAATTACTGCAAAAGCTTAATGCTTACATAAGACACGTTTATACGGAAGTTCAAGTTGTTGCTTAAAGAAAACCAACATTTAGCACAAGTGCTAGTCGAGATCGGTTTTTTCTCTGTTCACTATATCGATAGTGTATCTCTTCATTACTATATGAGCATTATACTAGTTCTTAAAATTATATTGTGTACATTCAAAATACAAAACATTACTAACTGCTAACATAACAGATAATTTATTTGTTCATGAAATAAATTATGAGGGTATTACGAAAGTAATATTTTGTTTTTTGTTCTCTAATCTTCGGAGGGAAGCTATTCCAAAGCTTTGGTCCAACAAAAGAAATAGTGAATGCACCTTGTGTCGTCTTACAAATTGGCAAGGGTAACATTGAATTTTCTTTTCCTCTTGTTTCATAAGTATGGTGTACAACCTTACAATAATCTAATAATGTGTGTGGTAAATTTCTATTATACAAATCATATACAATTGTTAAAACTGCCAGTTCATGCAAACTAACAACATCCAATATCCCCAATTGTTTAAACAGTGGTCCTGAGGATGTTCTCAATAATGAAAACGTAATAGCTCGCACAGCTATCTTCTGAGCTAAATAAATACAATTCAAGCGAGATTTATAACTACTTCCCCAATACCTCAATGCCATAGAGTATGTGGGGCTGTATAAACAATGTATACAAGAGCACAAGAATATACCGAGGAACAAAGTATCTCAATTTAAATAGCAAACCCACTTTTCTACGATCGCACTTATTTACATAATCAATGTGATGCTTCCAAGACAATGTATTATCAATTTGAACTCCTACAAAAGATGCCACGCTCACATCATTAATGTCTGTGTCGAGACAGTCTAAGGACACCATTTACATAAATTCCCCGTCGTTTGCTTTTAATAAACATATAATTAGTTTTCTTTAAGTTGATAGTGTGTTTATTAGCATCGCACCATTTTTGAACTGCATTTAGTTGCTCATTAACCTCATTTACATCAATTTCATTTTGATTCTCATCAAAAGTGTGAAAAATATTGGAATCGTCTGCAAACAATCTAAAATTAAAATAGTCAGTACAACAAGGTAAATCATAAATATAAACTAAAAACAATGTAGGACCAAAAACTGACCCCTGCGGCACGCCGCACGTTATAGTCTTTTGGGTAGATGTTGCCTCCTTATAGCATAATGTCTGAGAACGATTCAAGAGGTAATTAGCAAACCATTGCAAAGCAATACCGCCTATACCATAATGTGCCATCTTTTCTAGCAAAATATCATGATTTATAGTGTCAAACACCTTTTGAAAATCTATGAATATACCAAGTGTAACTTTCCCTTCATCCATTGACCTCATAAGCGTATTAATTAGATTAATCAAATCATATTAGGCATTTAGCTACGCCATTCATAGTAAACTATATCACAGCGCTTACAATATTATTACCCCGGTCAACGGATACACACTGCAATCAATCCTGCACATTAAGTGCACATTTTCCACTCCCTGGGGAGTATTCCAGCAAGTCGCCTATTAGGCGCGCACAGTGCTAAGGAAACACGTCCCCATCCTTCCGGGTACCCATTTATACACCTGGGTCGAGAGCAGCAATAGTGGATAAATTGTCTTGCCGAAGGACAAACGCGGTGGGCTGGGTTCGAACCCGGGATCTCACGATTGGAAAGCGCGCGCTCTACCAATGTTGCCACACCACATCCACTTATCAAAGAAAGTTTAGTACTATATTTCTTACGGAATCCGTACTGGTGTTTATACAAAATATTATTAGTCTCCAAAAAATCAATTAAACGAACATTCACAATTTTTTCAAATATTTTCCCAACAACTGGCAAGACTGAAATAGGTCTGTAATTTCCTGGATCAGCCTTTGCCCCCCTTTTTATAAATAGGTGTTACCTTTGCTACCTTAAGACAATCAGGAAAAGTACCCTTTTCTAATGACAAATTAAAAATGTAAGTCAATGGTACAACAATAAAATCTAGGGCACAAAAATAATCAAATACTTCCCTTTCTGTCACGGGTTTCCAAAACAAGGATTTTTAATTTCTTCTCCACAAATACTCCTTATAACTATAATGTACATTTGTAATCTTCCGTGCTAAGTTTGACCCAATTGTAAGAAAGTAATTATTTAGCTCCTCAGCTATATCCCCCTCAGAAGACACACCTCTGGCTGCTCCAGCAATACGTTCAGACGGGAGAACCAACTCATCTATATCTATTTTTTTTAGAATTCCCTCTTCCACTTATCAACTCATTTATTGTTTTCCGAGTTTTGCCTGTATCATGTCTATTATCATCAGATAATTTACTATAATACATTCGTTTAGCATTCTTCAATACAGTTGTCAATGCATTTCTATTTTCTTACACTCCTGTGCATATTCTGCATTAAAATTGGATGCTTTATATTTATTATACAAACTATGTTTCTTTTTAATAGATTTAAGAATTGCTTTAGATATCCATGGCTTTTTCGGAGTATGTCTTTTCTTTGAACTATTGTGTACAATATTTGGAGCATGTTTATCACATATCTTTACAAACAAATCATAAAATAAAGAGAAAGCCATATTAACATCGTTACATCTACATACACAATCCCAATTTGTGCTTGCTAAATCCTCATGAAACACGTGGACATTAACATGTTTATGTGAGCGGCACAACTTTTCTCAAAGTTACAACCTTATTCACAATAGGAGGATGATCAAATAACACAAATATAGGAAAATGGTGAGATACATCAGTTTCTATAACACCTGAGTGAATAACAAAATTACTTACATTAGTATAAACATGATCGATAAGAGATGAAGTGTGATTTGTCACTCTTGTCGGCATTGTAATAATCTGCTGTATTCCTGTAGTTTCCATTGCGCTTAAATAATCATCTATTCGTGTATTAACATTTCTTTGTGATAAATCTATATTAAAATCTCCTAATAAAATTATATTCGACCTTCCATCATTTAATTTTTCTAAGACACCTAACAAACTATTTTGAAATTGACCATTGTCAGTATTTGGTTTACGATAAACAATACCAATAACAGTTTACTAGTATCACGTTCAATTATCTCCAACCAGAGGCTTTCAGCATATAAAACAGAGTAATTATCTAATCTTGCATATTTTAATGTGTTTCTGAGGTATGCTCCAACTCCACCACCTCTTGCATCAGCCTCACGGCAGTTAACCTCAAGGACATAATCAGTTAAAGCTAATGTATCAATATTGTGAACGTTCCATACCTCTGACAGGGCAATCACATCAAATTTAGAGGCAAGGCTATATTCATAAAGGAAACTTAGTTTTCCGATATTCTTAGTTAGAGACCTAATATTAACATGAGTAACACTAAAAGAGTTAACCAATTTAGACTGCATATTATTATCAACATTACTAGGATTTAAACTATATGTTCTGAGATCAAGATTGTTCTCATCATAATTATTTACTAACATAATAAAATATTGGGAAATCTAACATAGCTTCAAAATTGAGTGAAACATACTTCAAAATGTAAATGCTATGGCTCAGACTGGGTTTTTTTTTATATTCGAGCTTGTATAACGAAATGAATTTACTAAGTACTTGTATAATGAAGCAAACAATACTTATGTCATATCAAGCTATTTTATGCTCAATTGTTGCTAGTATCAAAAACTGAATAATTTGGGGAAAATAAGCCTCATGAGAAGACGGTATATGCCATAGTGCCCCCCCCCCCCCACCCCCCCCCCCCCCCCCTCCTCCCCTTTAAGCCACTGGTATGAAATTATGACACTAATTGTATAAGGCATCAGTCAATTTCTGAAAAGGAAATTAAACTACAGGTTTTTACAGGCAAATACTGTGTTACTTGTTCTAGATACTTACATAACTTATAGAACATAATAATACAAAACAAAACCATTGTCTGTTATTTCAGTAACTCACCGTGAAAAATGTTGTATATATTTTGTTAGTTTAGTTCGAGAATTAAACAAACATAATGATCATTTTTGCAATTATAGTAAACGATTTGTATATATACAAATCGATATCGCCGGCTTTTGTATTTTGATATGCACCCGCATGTTCACTGCATGCAAAACATATGGCAAATACTGCCTCGTGCGCTCCGCATGCGAACTAGCGTATAGTTTGGCCGGGGTAGACAGGCCGAACGGGCGGTGAATTTTGGCCCAATATCAGCGGCATGCATAAACGTTTCTACTGATATTTCTGCATTTAACGGTACTAAGACTCGGTATTTTCCACACAAGCCCCTTTTTATACTATGTCTATAACATGGATCAGTTAGTTTGGCCAATATATATATTTTGGGTTATCGTAGCTCTCCCAATACATGTACTGTTATTTGACTTTAAATGGATTTACATTGTACGCATTCTAAAAACTTACTTGGAACCCTCGTGGTTCTCTCATACCTCGTCATATTCATATTAACACTAAAAGCACGGGACAGGTTTCGGTTTGTCAAATTTCCATTTCGTTCAAAATATATTTACGATTGAAGTGTTCAGATGTTAAACTGTCTAAGGTAAGTGCAAGGGGTTAGTGAATATCACTTTGCAAATTTGAGCTAATTTCTCGGCCAAAAAACATCCAATTAACGTGAAATTTCCACACGTAACTTTGTAGCCATATCGGATAATAATAATAATAATATATAGCATTCATAGTGCGCCATCTATCTAATAAATTATTCAGAGGCGCAGAGGGTAAGAATTATCATAATTTTAACAGAAAAAAAATGCTACTCAAACGCCAATCTAAACAAGTATATTTTAAGACTGGATTTAAAAACATCTAATGACTTTATATTCCGTAAATTCAAAGGCAAATTGTTCCACAGTAATGGTGCACAAAAATAAAAAGCCTTTTCACCTGCCCCCAACCTGACTCTACGAGGGGTCAGCATGCTGCTACCCGAAGATCTTAGCTGTCTTGGAGGAATATATTCAGAAATACAATCTTGAAGATATTGGGGGGCAAGGCCATTGATGATCTTCCACGTCAATAACAAAATCTTGTATTCAACACGCTCACGAACTGGCAGCCAATGCAGCTCTCGGAGAATAGGTGTAATGTGAGAGAATGTTGAAGTCCTACTAAGAACACGGGCAGCAGCATTCTGAACCCTTTGTAATTTGGTCAACTGACCGGCAGCTACACCGTACAATAGGGCATTATCATAATCCAACCGAGACACCACATACGAATGAATCACCGAGGCCGCAACCCTATCAGAAAGAGATTTTCGTATGCTACTGATACAGATCACACCAATACACATTTTATTAATCACTCAGCACGTTTTGCACTTGTCAACAAAGTTACTAGATCCCTTTAAAGCTTCATTTGATCTTAGTACGATAACCGATAAGTTTTTGTAACATTTTGTTTTTGTTGTATGTGTAGGACCTTCGATTGGCCAGGTGATTGCTCCACCCATCTCTGGCTTGCTTTCAGACTCAGATGTCCTCGGCGGGTGGCCGTCAACATTTTATCTCTTTGGTAAATCATTTAATATTATCAAGTTTGCTAACAAGTTCAGAAACCAGCTCTGATCACGCGTTCAGTGTAGTTCCATTCGATATCTGATAAACAAAGCTCCCGCTAACCTGGTTATTGGTCGATTGGTACCATCAGGAACAAAGGTGAAATCAAAATATGAACATATGTTTACAACATTATTATATTTATATTATATTTTGTTTGTACAGTATTACAATGATATTAATTATTGCACATGATATAGACATGTACCTTTGGAGAGCCCGTACTAGAGAGATTGTGTACGCCTATAGGCTGAGAACAGCAGTGGTGGATAATTATTTTTGTTAAAAAGTTGTCAAACGTACGGTATTCCTGATTGAGCCATTATTTGTTTAGACACACGGTATGTATTTAGAGATAGAGAGAGATTGCAGTGATTTGGAATTTCTTTTCTCAATGTAGTGTTCTTTTTGCTTTGTGTGTATTTGGTTAGTTGGGATTTTTGTTCAGAAAACAAAATTGGATTTCTAATCTTCCTTTGTTTCTGTTTATATATACAAGGTACTCTGGGCTTAGTGTGGTTCGTCTTCTGGATTCTACTGGTCTACGATTCTCCCCTCTCACATCCTAGAATATCAGAAAAGGAACGGGAATACATTGCAACAAAACTTAATCTCCGAAAAAAGGCAAGTATAATATTTGGATAATATTTGTTGACAGAGAATACAATACATGTGCTGAAATATATTAGTAATGATTATGGCAATTCGCGTATTTTAGAAATTCGAGTGATAACCAATATCTAACACAATGGGTGATTTCAAGTATGGTGTTGGGGTTAGTGTTAGTGTTGAGGGTGAAAAACTGCCTCTAATCTGAGCTAAACACCAGCTTCCAGATTAAGCATCTAAGGTCACGAACTTTTTAATCGTGATGACCTTGAGTAGTAATCGATCAGTATCGCTAGTGTTTGTCAACACCAGAGACAAAATCACGCGAACACCCTTAAAATGGTAACGAAAACGCTTAAATGGTTACGAATTAGAGAGCAAGCCGTAATGAAGATTTACCACATACATGTATTGAATACTATAATTAAAAAAAAACATTCAAACCATTCACTTGGTCGATACGATTTTAGTGAATATTCCCTATTTTTAGTGAAATTTGTAACTAAACTCGCAAGAAATGTGCGTGACTCTCTTCTAAAAATTGAATGCCCGTCGCGCGCTGAGACATATGGCTAGCGTTAACGGTTTGCATAGCCGAAGATGTAGGCATAAATCCCGGTGACAGCACGGTAGCAAGTTCCGAGTAAATACCAATAGTATGTAACATGATATACTTTATTAAAATCGGTCACGTGATCACTAGGTGCTTGGTGGCCGAGTGGGTTAAGACCTGTCGCACGTGTATCACTTAACCAGATAAATCATAGAAGTGGGTTCGAGTCCCCGGTGTGGTTATTTTTTTTATTATTATTTTTTTTTTAGCCATTATTCACAACAAATTTACTACAGTTTTTAACTCAATTATAAGTTCACTGTAATAAAATGTCAAAGATGTACAGACAATTCCCAGTGCTTAGTGACTTTTTTCGGGGGAGGGGGGGGGGGGGGGGGGGGGGGGGTGGCGGGTGTATAATTAGACAAGAAATACATAAAATAATTAATGTTAACAACAATATAAACATAAGGAAGAACCTGGCTATTCAAATTTTGCTTTGTTGTATTATTATTCCAAATGGTCTAAAGAATTTATGTAGTGAAAACTAATGTTTGATTATAAAATAATGAAAATATGAATTGTATGACCTTATTTCTTTAAATTACTATAGATATTCAAATCAATACATTAATTAAAAAAATAAGATTTGCATTGCGTTTCATAATCTTCACTTAAGTAAAACTTCAAAAATTATCTAGGTTGACACCCTTTTTACATGCTCAGACAAACAAAAACACCACCATTTCAGTTCAGAATTGTGATTTTAATGCCCACCTAGCAACAGTAACACTAACACCAGCTCGATCTGTACTTGAAATGACTTTCATTTCGATCCCTATGGAAGTTGTTATCTCTATGGAGTTTTGCGTATAGTATGTAACATGATATACTTTATTAAAATCGGTCACGTGATCACTAGGTGCTTGGTGGCCGAGTGGGTTAAGACCTGTCGCACGTGTATCACTTAACCAGATAAATCATAGAAGTGGGTTCGAGTCCCCGGTGTGGTTATTTTTTTTATTATTATTTTTTTTTTAGCCATTATTCACAACAAATTTACTACAGTTTTTAACTCAATTATAAGTTCACTGTAATAAAATGTCAAAGATGTACAGACAATTCCCAGTGCTTAGTGACTTTTTTCGGGGGAGGGGGGGGGGGGGGGGGGGGTGGCGGGTGTATAATTAGACAAGAAATACATAAAATAATTAATGTTAACAACAATATAAACATAAGGAAGAACCTGGCTATTCAAATTTTGCTTTGTTGTATTATTATTCCAAATGGTCTAAAGAATTTATGTAGTGAAAACTAATGTTTGATTATAAAATAATGAAAATATGAATTGTATGACCTTATTTCTTTAAATTACTATAGATATTCAAATCAATACATTAATTAAAAAAATAAGATTTGCATTGCGTTTCATAATCTTCACTTAAGTAAAACTTCAAAAATTATCTAGGTTGACACCCTTTTTACATGCTCAGACAAACAAAAACACCACCATTTCAGTTCAGAATTGTGATTTTAATGCCCACCTAGCAACAGTAACACTAACACCAGCTCGATCTGTACTTGAAATGACTTTCATTTCGATCCCTATGGAAGTTGTTATCTCTATGGAGTTTTGCGTATACATGCTCAACACTAACACCTTCGGGCAGATTAGCAGACGACGCTAAACACCAGCAACCACGTGCCACTGCCGGAAATACGAGGTCAAACCTCTAACACCAACTCATTTCAAGTACGGTGTTAAGGCTGCAGTTAGTGTTTAATAAACACTAACACTAGCTCAACACCATCTCTGATAGTATATTGCCATATCAATAAACACCGCCAGTCGGAAACGGAAGTTTGTACAACGGTGAAATCAGAGGTCATCACGTTAACACCATCCTAACACTAAGTCATTTCAAGTATGGTGTTTAAGCCCGATTTAGTGTTTAATAAACACTAACACCAGATTTAAACACCATACTTGAAATCACCCAATGTATCATCAAAAACTATATTTCAAGGTTCCGGGATAATTTTAAGAACTTAATTGGATAAAAAGAGATGTATATAACAACCATTGAACAAACATGGAAAGCAGGAGCTCATGCCTGGATTAAATAACTGAGTACTCACGTACATTCCTACGTGCACATCTTTTTTTGTTGGCAATAATATTTTATTTTTCTCTCAAACAACAAATTTACAATGTAAATCATTTGAAATACAAATTATATTTGTACAACATAGTCACAATTATACAACATAGTCATACAACACATTACGGTAAACCAAAATTGAAGTTTTGCAATCCACATAAAGATACAATTAAATTGTACATAAAGAGACAGTCCTGATCATAATATCTACAATTCATAACTTCTGTCAGTTTTGTCTACATATTTTTATGAATCATCGTTCGTAGTTTCATTTAAAAAAAATTTAAACTCAATATGTTACATTTGAGAGAATATCATTTAAATGCAATGACTGATTTTTTTCTAGTAGTGTTTCCTTTTCTCTCAGGTTATGATTATATTACAGAGAAAACATTTTGAAATAAAAGTATAGACCACTCAAAATCAATATATTCATACACAATTATAAAAAAGAAAAGAAAGAAAAAAATGTATACACCATAATTTTATATGTATCTATTTATATACATACTCACGTCTAGTATCTTAGTTATACGGTTTTCCTTTCTATACAACCAATGAAAACTAATAATGATCATTATGGTGTTTGAGAGAATATATACAAGACAGAAAAAAAAGTTACAAACAAAAAATTCAGAAAAGGAAAAGATAAAAGGAAGGGAGGGAGGTGGTAGAGAAAAAAAAATCCCAGAACTTGGTGTCTCTGTCTCGTAATCTAAGCAGAAAGGGTGCACATCATTGGACTTATTACGATATCGGTGCGATCTCAGCAACACAATGATAGCACGACACATGCAGTCGACGAATTTATATATAATGACATTCATCTTTGGGGCCTGTATGTATAACCAATCCATAAACGCTTCCTAACTAAGCTGCTAATACATTTAAATGGAGAGTATGATATGTATTCATTTGATTTTCATTTTAGAAACGCAAGGATTATCCATGGAGTCACATCTTGACATCAATGCCTTTGTATGCCGTGGCATTGGCGGAATTTGCTATTCTGTGGATCTTTTACGTTATCCAGACGAACTTGCCCATATTTATCAAAGAAGTCCTGAGATTCGACCTGTCCGATGTAAATATAACCAAAATGCATTGATCACTTATAGAGTGCAGCCAACATTTGAAGAATTTTATTCCAAAGGGCGCTAAATCCACTTTTTTTTTTAATAGTTTACTATACAGACACATTTTAGGAAAAAATTCCCATTCGAAACGGAAATATGGAGCATTCCATTATTCACACCATTGTAGGCTTGTGTAAAGAAAACTGCCTTTACTCCCAAGTTAAACAACGTTTAATGTGGATTTAGCGCCTTTATCGAATTATGCTTTTCATTGGCAATCATATTCAAGTTCTGAATATAGCAGTAAGAATTTATGTATCGAGAATTGTTTAGTAAGGTCTTTCAATGTGTCTAACATCAATGATATCATCTCCTTAAAAAGTTCTGACATCCCATGAGCATTATTAAAAATGGGAAAGATGTCGAGTAAAATAAAAGAGAGGGGGCCAAGGTAGCAGAGGAGGGTAAGAAGTAGAGGGAGAAGTAGGGAAAGAAGGGGAAAGATGGAAAGATTGTGAGAGAAAGTGAGTGAAATGGGAAGAGGGGAAAGAAAAGAGAAGAGCCGGAGAAGCGGAGCCCTGATGGGAAGAAGGGCTCCGAGGGGGAAGGAGGAGAGGGGAGATAAAGGAAAAGATTGGAAATAGAATGTGACAATGGGAGCATGGGCAGAGGGGGGTTCATATATTCGAATGAGGAATGTGACGTTATAATCAAATTATATAATGCAGAATTCCAGAAATTACTCAGATTTGTCGTACCTAAAAGAAAATTATTTTGTATTCGATCCTCCGGTATATTGACATGATGAGCCTCTGGAATGAAAATCCGTCCGAATAAGTGAATTTTCCGTTGGTGGGAATTAGGCAAATGTGTAATTACAGTGAAACGGCTACTGTCCGAAGAACAAACATTTTGAAGGAAAAAAATGCTTTCGAAGTATCCAATTTCCGGAACAACTTAATCAAAACGTTACATTTACTGTCCTCCTTTTTTTCTGCCAAGGTCGGTTTGCTGTCGGCAGTCCCACAAATTACTGTATTGGTATTCACCCTGTGCGGAGGAATTTTGGCCGACTTTCTGTTGTCAAGAAATCGATTCAGCCTGACAGCGATTCGAAAGTTCATGTCAACCATAGGTATGATATTTCTGATAATCCATGTTTCGAAATTGAACATGCACAGTTATATAATAAAATTTATTTATGTAATACATTATTCCTACCACAACCAGCACGATCCGATTCCGATCGGGTGAACAATAGCGTATCTGAAAAAATATCTATATTATAATAGGAGGACGGTGTTTTTGTCGGTCGCCAAGATTTGTCCAGAATGCGGTTTTAAGCCATGTATGTGCGATAAATCGCGATGCAGCTTCTACCGTTATGTTACGTGCGTGCGAAAAACAAGCCGATAGTGCGTTTTATCAATCAAAGTGAAACGTCAAACATAGAACGAATTTGACAGCATACCATAATCTTACCCTACGTACCCTATGCACTGTACCATAGTACCATGTGCATCTGCATGTATTGTGTACTACGAGTACGGTATTATACGGAGAGCGAAAGCCGGTGCGAAAGCCTCGCGATCGGGATGCGATATTCTAATTTTGAAGCAGAACATGACTGATATTCATTGTCGACTTGTGCGAATATAATGTTGTATTTAGATAGTTCTTTGGTGTACTTAAAAATAGCTGTTAAATATTTGTTGTTTACTTGCGGAGTGCTTCGAGCCTTTGACTCGATGTACATATAATACCTAATGCACGGCGTGCATGATCTGATCGGAGCAATTGTGTCGAGTGTTGTTTCAACTCCCATATGAAATATGTATAAAGGCTAATTTCGAAGTGCATAATGTTGTACTCAAGTATAAAAAAGGTGTGCTTTTTTGTAAATAATGTTTAAACAAGATGAGCAAGGAATTAGGGTTATTGATCTACTTGCCAACGATTTAATTAATACAGTTTATTGTTTGAACCTTTGATCGCTGGCGTACCCAGAGTTTTTACAAGGGGAGGGGGGGGGGGGGTTATTTCGTCAAACAAAATTTTCGAGGGGCTGGGTGTCGGCCAATTTCGAGGGGGGGTTTCGGTCAAGTATTTCGAGGAGGGTGTCGGTCAAGTACTTCGAGGGGGTGTCGGTGAAGAATTTTCGAGGGGGGTGTCGAAGATTTTTTCAAGAGGGGGTACCGGGACGGGTGAAGACTTTTTCGAAAGGGGGGGGGGGGATGTCGGTGAAGAATCTCGAAGGTGGGGGGGGGGGGGGGTTGTCGGTGAAGAATTTTCGAGGGGGGTGTCAGTGAAGATTTTTTCAAGAGGGGGTACCAGTAAAGATTCTTTCGAAGGGGGGGGGGATGTCGGTGAAGAATTTGTGAGGGGAGTGTCCGCAAATATTTTTTGAGGGGGGCGGGGTTATTTTGTCAACCAACATTTTTGAGGGGCCGGATGTCGGTCAAGTATTTCGAGGGGGGGGGTTGTCGGTGAAGATTTATCGAGGAGGGGGGGGGGGGGGGGTTTGTTGGTGAAGAATTTTCGAGGGGGTTGTCGGTGAAGTATTTGTAAGGGGGGTGGGAGAATATTTTGTATAAGGGGGGGGGGGTTTGGACCCCCAAAACGACCCTTTTTCATCAAAGGGGGATTTGAAATCCCCCACCCCCTGGATACGCATATGTCTGTGAATATGAGATTGAATCACCACCGGGGGGGGGGGGGGGGGGGTGTCGGTGAAGAATCTTGAGGGGGGGGGGGTGTCGGTGAAGAATCTCGAGGGGGGGGGGGGGTGTCTGAATATTGTTCGATGGGCAGTGAAGAATATTCGAGGGGGGTGTCAGTGAACATTTTTTCATGGGGGGGGGGGGGGGGTTACTTCGTCAAACAACATTTGTGAGGGGCCGGGTGTCGGTCAAGTATTTCTACGGGGGGGGGGGGGGGGGTTGAGAAGATTTTACGATTAATATTACTATTGATATTTTCTAATGTATACTTAGTGATTGGATGCCGAACTTGACGAACCTGTAACACAATTTGTAATCTGATTAAATCATATCATAACCATACAAACAGAGATTCTATTAATTGACAAAAAAAATGTTTGCAGGACAGATACAAAAAATAACGAAATACAAAAATACAACATACAACATTATCTTACTCAAAGATCTGGTGACGGGTAAATTGCTAGTATATATAAACAAAAAGACCTGCGTGTTTAAAGGACAATGGAACACGGCCAATTTATTGTTTGCCCATTATAGCATGAATAGACTCAGCACGATCGGTCAAGAAAAAAAAGAATACTATGGCTCTTTGGCTCTAAGTTGGTCAGGTTTGATTTTTGTTTTGAAATGATAATAAACTGAACTAAACTGAAATCAACTGACTGATTGTGGGAGGGGGGCACGTGAATGATTGGGGCGACACCTTATGCATGTTCTTTATTTTCATACATATTTCCACTTATATTGTTATTGATTTGGCAATAGTTGGCGGAGATGCCCCCCCCCCCCCCCCCCCCCCGGCCCCGTAGCTACGTCACTCATTATGCATCATATTAATGCTAGATTTTTCTGCATGATGTGCGATAGTTCCATAGAAAACATATGTTTACCAAGCAAAAAAAGTGAACATTTATTTCAGATGTTATCACCTACCATTGCTTAAAAATAGCCGAATTTCTGGACCGCTTTACATTAAATTATGATTATCTTCATATTTATAAAGATATTAAAATAAATTAAAATAAATTAGTATTCTTTAGTTCGAATGGAGTATTATTTTGACAATTTAAAATGTATGATATTTAACTTACAGGAATCATCCCTTCGAGTGTGTGTATCGTCATTGCTGGCTATGCGGGCTGTAACGCTCCTGCCATTATCACCTGCATCTCGCTAGCTCTTGGTTTCTCCGGACTTGCCTATTCGGGAGCGGGACTCTCCATGATGGAGTTTGCCCCTCCCTACGCCGGAATAGTCGTGGCCATAGCCAACACGTTTGCAACGGTAGCCGGGTTTGCGGGGCCACTTGTTCTCAGTGTTTTCACTGAAAACCAAGTAAGAACCACTTTCTTGTTTGTTTTTGTTTGCCGTAGAAAAACAAATATAACTTAAGTCAGTACATTTTAATATTTCGGTTAAAACCACTGAAATGGAATTGATGCAACACGGAACCCACTTTATTGCATCTCGGTTATTTCGTGATTGATTCCAATATTATTATCTTGATGGAATAAACGTTTGGAAACACATCTAAAATATCTTATGAAATTAAAGGAAATAAAAAACATAATTGGTATGCAGTGCCCACTGTACGTGTTCGTCACTGAAGTGGTTAACCCGGGCGTATAGAACGATATTATCATTATTATTATTATTATTATTATTATTATTATTATTATTATTATTATTATTATTATCATATTTCTAAATATGAACATGGGCAAAGAACAACGGTCGTTGTCGGAAATCAAATTCGTTACCTCCTGATTTCAAGACCAGTACAAAACCACCGAGCCGCAAAGACCCTTGTATGTTAGTACGTCCCTTGAAGCCATTTGCAATGCTCGTAATACAAACATTACTATTACCTGACACTACAACCTAAGGATTATCCCTCGCACTTTCCTAATAACATTTCAAAGGATAGTGCGAGGGATCATATAAAGTGATGCAGTCTCATGTATAAAGTAAATTCAAACACCTTGAAACTGACCAGAAAATTACTAAATGAATATGAGCAATGAGAAGTGTGATTCGCCGAAATCGAACACCAGAAAACTTACTTTAACTTTCTCTTCTCAGGCTGACATGCGAGGCTGGCGACATTTCTTCTGGCTGACCTTCGCAATCACCATCATTCCCTTGGCCATCTTCTTGATCTTCGGCACCTCGGAGGTTCAAGAGTGGGCCAAACACGTCGAAGACAAAGATGACATCGACGATGAAATCGCAGACTCAACGACCGGAGTTACCGAGAAAGAAGATAAGATAGAGAATGGCATCATGAACAATGGTTAAAGTTAAAGTTGGGAAACTGCTACTTAAGCATGTTGAAGAAGGTGAAACTTGCGGCCTCCATATTATAATAACAATAATACGCAGGGACCTAATCAATTCGATACATCTTAGGTGTGTTAAGCTATGATTAGGTATACATAACTTTCTGAACCGAAGATGTGATCCATTTAATAAATTAACTGAAATACTACTAAATGGTTATGCCCATGGGCATAGAGTCACACCTTTTTCTAAGGCCTGGGGGGTTTGGGTCTTTTGCCCGACTCATTATCCGTCCCGCCTTTTGACCTGACAAGCAGAAAAAAAGAGAAATGTATTGTATTGGATTAAATGCGCAAGTTACGTAAAGATGTGTTTAAAGGTAGTGGTGAGTATTGGTATTTCCCGAAGTGCCCCCCGATCATTTTTTTGTGAGATAATGAAAAACTGACTGTCAAATTCGAAAGAATATACAATTTTAATGCCAGAATAAACTTTATTTGATCTAAATCGCTTCAGAAACGGCTGAAATATCCATAAGTATGTTTTTATTTAAATGATTCTCACCGGCAATCACCGGGGGATATTTAGACTTTTTAGAAACAAAATTTAAAAATGCTTAAAGACTACTTGGAAAAAAATCTGAATAGGTTTTTAAAAAGTCGTTGATGATATCTCCATTGAATCAGTATTTTAACAAAACATTAAATGCACAATTTTGTATGAAAAATGGCTAAAACCAGTGTTTTTTTTAAATAGCGCCCTCTTAAGTTGTAACGGCTCTGTTTGAATGATAACAGGGGTTTTACTTAGTCGTTTGTAACTGTATACTTTTCGAGCATGGTGAAATTATAACTATTACTTTGTACCGTAATGGTGCAGGTTTTGGTTACTAAAGTTAAGTTTGACCAATACTCAACTATCCCTTTAATCGACAATTGTATGCAAATTTTATGAAAATTGTATGCAACACTGTCTGGTCAATATATTTTGTTTTTTCAAAAAGGAAAATCAATTACTATTTTCACCATTTATTTACTATTCTTTCTTCATATTCTTGCGTGAAAATAATAATCTGATTCATAACACGAGTATTTACATTATTTCGCCTCATTCTTTTTCGCCACAAAGCGTCGACAGCTGCAATTTGTCATATAGTTTCAGAAAGAGGTACAATCGATTGTCAGTTACAATTAATTGTAAGTCAGAAAATGTGCGCGTTTCAACCAACCAGATTTGTTAATTTAGAACACATTATCTGACTTACAATTAATTGTAACTTACAATCGATTGTATCTATTTTTGCAGCGGGGCCATGTTGTTTATATAGACAAACCCGTTTTGTGAATTATAAGTATCAGTGTATTTAACAATGCAAACAAAAGTGATTTGTGAGCGTAGTTAATAATACTCAATAACCGTTTACGTCTTCTAACATAGTTGTACTTGTTGTATGTATGTAGTTATCCTAAATGGGCAAGTATAAATCAAACGTGCTGGTTGGAAAATAATGTATACCGCTCGAATAAACAAGGCTTTAAAACAAGTCTTTCAGAAGTGTGCAAGACCAGGTAAATTAACAGTTTGCATTATAGAATGCAATATATGCAATAATCTGAATGAAATAAGGGTACTGTCGTATTCCTTTAGACGTATAAAGTTGTCCGTTTGTATAAGCTTATTTTCACGAGTGTCATTAAATTTTATCTTAGAAGTGTACTGATATTTACCCGGATTGCTTAATAATTAAGGATTTTGGAACACATTAACGGCAATATGTCTAATTGTTTTATTTTGATATTTGGTATATACTTTTTGTAAAATACTGAATTATTGTTTTGTACTTCCTTCTAACATAAGAGTGAATTGTCTTTATAATGAAAATACGCTATTTTGTACCGATAAATGCATTGTTTCTTGTCTTCTTTGTTGTTATGAAAATATATTGCTTACGTTACACTGTGCAAACCATGTTATTGACACAAGTGAAGGAATAATATACCTGAATGTACATTAATCTAGCGGAATAATGTGAATTTCCTTTGAAGTAACATCATAATTTCACCCTCCCCAACCAGCACCCCCTGGAACATCACCTCCCCAGCAATACCAGCGTTTACCACATGCTTCCACATACAATTCATATGCAAACAGTTACCCGAACCCTACCGCCACCGCAGCCCTACCCAGCTACCTTGTCTACGCCCTCATGCTGCTTTTGTGGCGAGCAAAACCATCGATCAAATTCATGTAGACATGGTATGTATTTACAATGCCGTTATTGTATGACTCTGGGCCATAAAGAAAATATGTGCCCTTACTAGGCCAAGAAGAGAGAGCCCCAAGTTATATGTATTGTCAAGAACCTGATCTCCATAATGAAACAATCGATTTAATTAATAAGGACTCAGATTTATCTTTGAATGGCAATTCCTCTCTCCCAAACTCTCTTTTTGATAATGTTGAAAATGACTCTAGTACATCATTTAGTGTATTGGATGAAGATCCCATTTTAACTCAAATTTTAAATCAACTTGATAATTGTAAAGGTTTAAATATAGCTCACTTAAATGTACGTAGCCTTTATCCCAAAATAGATGAAATACGTGTTGTTGTTATAAGTCTTCACTTAGATGTTTTATGTATTTCTTGGTTAAATGAAAGTATTAGTGACGGTGAAATATGTATTGATGGTTATTCTATTGTAAGAAAAGATAGAAGGAATCAAAGAGGAGGAGGTGTCTGTTTATATTATAAGAATATATTATGTGCAATTAATAGAAATGATAGTATTGTTAGCTTTAATATTGAAGCACTATTACTTGAAATGAAATGTAACAAAACTAATGTGCTCATTACTTGTGTATATCGCCCTCCTTCCTCTGGAGCTGAATTCTATGAAACTTTGTATTCATTACTTGAAAGCCTTTTTATGGAAAATAAGGAATTGATAATGCTTGGCGATTTTAATGTTGATTATACAACTTTCAGTAGCACAAACATTACTTTAATTGAATCAATATTCTCTTTACAACAACTTATAACCAAACCTACTCGTATTACGATGTCTTCTTCCACTTGCATTGATCTTATTTTTACATCAATGCCTGAAAATCATATTGTTACCGATGTTGGTGAAATTTCCTTGGGTGATCATTATATGATATATACTTGTGTTGATTGTGATATAAAAAATAATACCCATCGTACTATTAGATGTAGAGACTTTAAGTATTTTGATAATGACGCATTTATTGAAGATATACGCAATTGTGATATGTTGATTAATATTATGCACTATTTTGATGAAGACTCTATTTCTAATAATGATATTTGGCTTATGTGGAAACAAGCATTTTTTAATATTTGTGATAAACATGCTCCAATTAAATTGATACGTGTTAAAAGTAGATATAGCCCTTGGATCACTCCTGACATTATTAAGTTGATACATAAACGTGATTATTTAAAAGCAAAAGCTAAAAACAACCCACCCCTTTTTAAACAATATCAAAAAATAAGAAACAAAGTGACAAATGTAATTAAATATGCTAAAGGGAGCTACTCAACATTAGTTTGTGATAAATATAAAGGTAATCCAAAGAAATTATGGAAAGAATTACATAAGGCCACTGGAAATTCTAAATATGTTCAAGATACTCAATGTGATATTGGTCCCGATGATTTGAATGATTATTTTGTTACAGTTGATCAAGATATTTTTGATTCTTTTGTTAATGCCCCTCTTACATGGAAAAATCCTAAATGTGTATATGAATTTAAATTTCACGATTTTGTTGTTGATGATGTACTAAAATTGTTGAATCAATTATCAAATGATAGCAACCTTGATATTTTAGATATTGATTGTAAACTTTTGAAACTTGTCGCACCTTTTTTTAGCTAAATCAATTACTGCATTATTTGATTATTCTATTCATACTGGATTTATTTTTGATGACTTGAAATATGCTAAGGTGACCCCAATTTATAAAGGAAAAGGGACTAAAGATACGTGTTCTAATTATCGACCTATATCTGATCTGTTGTTTCCCATATAGCTAAGATTCTTGAAAAGTTAGTACAGACTCAGTTTCATTCATATTTATTGACCCATGATATGATTACTTGCGAACAATCAGCCTTTATGAAGAATAATTCTACAGTTACTAGCTTACATCGAGTAGTAGATGATTGGTATGATGCAATTAATACTCATGAAGTAGTAGGTGTATGCTTTTCTTGATATTTCTAAATGTTTTGATACAATTTCTCATGATTTATTGTTACTAAAATTACAACATTATGGTATAAATAACACTGAATTAAAATGGTTTCAGAGTTATTTGACAAATAGAAAGCAAATTGTTAATTTAAATGGTAGATTATCACAGGCCAAATCAGTCACTATTGTAATCCCCCAAGGCGGGGTTCTAGGACCCGACCTTTTTGTACTATTTATTAATGATATTACCCAAAGTATTAATTCTTGTACTTGTAATATATTTGCTGATGACGTTGCAATCTATGTTTCTGGTGACAATATAATGTTATTCAATCCTATTTACAAACAGGTATAAATGAAATAAGTGAATGGTACATGAATAATAGGCTAAAAATTAATGTTGATAAGACAAATGTAATGGTTATAACTTCCCGTCACACTAGATTATTATCTAAAGATCTTAATATTACATTAAATGGTAACCAAATTCAACAAGTAGATTGTGTTAAGTATTTATGAGTAAATGTCGATTGTAACTTACTATGGGATAATCGTATTAAGCACTTATGCAAAAGTCTCTCATATACGTTATTTTCGTTGAGAAGGCTAAGTACATCATTTGATACACCAATTTTAAATGTTCTTTATAAAACGACAATATTACCATGTATAGATTATGCTTGTTCCGTATGGGGAAATTGTGCTGTAAAAAATAGAGATTTAATTTATCGTTTACAAAAAAGAGCTGCACGAATAGTATCTAAGAAATTTAAACCCCTGGAAGTAGAAAGTAGTGAACTGATAAGAAGTCTTAAATGGCAAAGTTTTGAAAAACGTAGAGATTATTTTTTAAATGTACTGATGTATAAATGTATTCATGGTGACGCGCCAGAAAGATTATGTAATGAAATTGAAATGTACTTTGATCGCCACGGCTTTAATACACGTAATGCTGACTAGTTAAACGTTGTAATACCGAAACCCCAAATTGAGTTATTTAAACAATCATTCAAATATTCTGGTGCAAATGCGTGGAATGCTTTATTAATCGAACAACAAAATTTACCGTCACTCAACCTGTTTAAAGTTCACTATAAGCGTCGCCTTTTTTGAGGTCAACTTCCTCTTGTGCTATTTTTTGGGATGCAATTAGTCTGTATGTAATGTATTTCTGTACTTCGTAATAATTTATTGTGCTTCATGTTGTATTCATATGTTGTTATATTTTGATATTCCTCTACACCTACAGCTGCTCAGGTGGACTTATTTTGGATTTTTTTGATTTGGTAATATTCAATTATTTTATTGGCAGTATTGAACGTTCCAGTTTCCATTCTACTTCGTATGGCCTAATGAATCGGAATCAGGTAGGACGCACATCTGTTGCGGCCGAAATAGCACCACATTTTTGTAGACAATAGGTTTTCTATTGATATGCAAATGAGCTCTCGCTCCCCCGTGTATATATACGACGCGGTTTCGCGACAACGCCATTGTATATTTGTGTGTAGCCGAGTAGCACCGATTATTCTACACGCTCGTCTGGGTGAATCCTCGTCTTCAACTCAAGCCTTTTCTACTACTAGCTAACATATACGCCGGCTTGAAGTTACACTTTCACCGCATACCTACCAGCACACCCTAATGCGCCGTCAGGCGACCGGGTGGATAGGCCTGTATGCCCCGCGAGGGGACCAGGTTTACTATCAGCTGAAGCTCCCTATTTTGCCATCAGGCGGCCGGGGAGAGACGGCCAACCGCTACCTGTATGCCCCGTCAGGGGACCAGGTGAGAATCTGTACGTCAAAATCGGCCATCGAATACACCAGCTGATGATGCCTGGATCTGCCCGTCGCTGATGCTGGATCTACCCGTCGCTGGGTGCTGGATTTACCCACCTCTGATGATAGGTCTATCCGCTGCTGGAACCGGCCGAGTACGGGGCCTTAGCCGATCGAGACACCAGGAGCTTGGATGGAGATGGGGCCGACATGAGCATCTACCTTATTGTTATTAAGGCCAGCATGTACACAGCTCCCTTTGAGGTAGAGCCATGAAGCCGCTTTGGGCCACTTTCGATTGAGCCGGCTACTGTATTAGCCTAGGCTGTATATTGGTATGAGAAGCCATGGAATGGCTACTAGATGAGGGTTATCTGAGATATATCCCGGCCTGAAATAAGGCGATGTTATATACATGTACATGCATGTGGACTCGAATGGGCTCTTTCATTCGGTGTGATTTTTATCCCACACACCATAGTTATCGACCGAAAGGAATAATGGTAATGTATTTGATGTTACATGATGTTACATGCCATGTTACAACCCCACTTGGTCGATGTGTGATCAGATGGTTCTATGAACCGGGGCCCATATCCACGGTATACTCGCGGCAAGTGGCCGCTGCAGTCGTGAGATAGAGACCGTTCGAGTCTATACGGATTGGGAATGGTCGTGGATGATCATACTACATTATGGCCATTTGTGCCTGATTGGAATTGGTTATTCTAGAACCGATAATGAAACTACATAGTGCCTTATTTTATATACTGGCTATGCCCAACTTACACATGGTGGTGTAATGGATGAATTTTAGAACGGCCATGTACTTAATATTTACAGTTTGACGCATTTGCGCTGACCATTTTACGGCTAGTTCTGTCGACTTGCGTATACCGTGAGATGCAGGGCGCACCAATCATGGTGTCGACCTTTGAATGGGCACAGGATATCAGTTTTGCCCTATTTGCCGGGCGCCAGTGTTTTCGGTATCGGAAACTGAATTTTAGCCTACCAGCCAGCTTGGCTGTCGGGGTTTTAAAACGATATGACTATACTGGCATGTATACGTGCTGAAAGGTATCTGATTATACCCGAACCTGAATTTTAGCCCAGCCGCCATCTTGATTATCATGTTTTCGTTTAAACATTACTGTCATGGGAAATGCGGTATATGACCACCACAAGTTATTAGGTGATTTGGTATGCGGTTCAGTATTCATTTTATGCACCAAGATTTAATTTGGTGCTATCATCGTTACCGTCGTTCAGCTTAACGACGCTCCATCCTCTGATTAGTCATTTGTTGACATGTCGACCATTTCAAGGAGCCTTTATTTGGGCGGATCGTGGTATGTCCACGCGGATTATGACGGGTCATTTGTTTGGCTTGAAGACGGTTATTTTTGCTCGTCTAAATTGTAAGAGGAATTACAATACAAGGGCGTTTGGCTGTGAGCCAATGCCCCGCCCTGGGCGCGTGTCAGTATATTGCTCGCTTTTTGGCGCACGTAGCCATGGATACTTGCTATTGAGTGTTATCAATGGGGCGCCTCTTAGTGTGAATGCAAAAGCTCCCGGCCCGGTCTGTGCGGTCTTGATGTTCGTGCAGTTGTATTGTGTGAAGGTGTACAGTTTTATCTCCGGTCATCCGTGCCTAGTTTCACGATATGAGTACAGGGGTCCTCCCCTTTTATCGCATCATGTAAATTGTTCTCATGTCTTAGTGGAATTACGCACTATTCTTATGCCTTTTTGACTTTGCCAGAATTAGGCAAGCCATTGTCAAGGATAAACCGGACGTTTTTCATTACCAAACAATGCAAAGTAAAGCTGTCTAAGTGGTTCCGGATAGGATACCTCTCTGAAGACAGTCCCAGTACGGCTGAGAGCTCATGTTATAGTGGCAAGACATAATGGTGGACCCGTCTGACTTAACCTTATGATGAAGCGATGGCGTGCTAAGCACGACACATTCCACCCGCATTTGTCTTATAGTTGTCGCACTCCAGGGTAGTTCATCAGGCGAGAAGATTATCACCATACCACTCCTTTTGTTCGTGTTGCTTCGCCCTGTTATGTGTTCCAATTTGAAAGGATGTATATCCGAGTAGGTGGATATTTTAGTTTGAGAACACATCATTATTCGTTCTGCATGACTACAGTATCGTTCACTTCTATAGCGATACAAAGTGGACATGAGTGAACAATGTTCAAGGTGTGAACATACTTTGTTGCCCCTATATCATAGGTTGCGACAATTGACAGTCGGATCTGAACAATGCGTTCTGTTTAGGCACGGCAATGCCGACACGTATCTGTGTTGACGGTTGTGTGTTATCGTCCCGCTACAAAGAATTGAGTGTTGCAGTATTTTATTCATACTGACGTTGACGGAGATTCGGCAGTCGTTCGTGCGAATCAATTTGCGGAACTAGGTTATTTGCCGTGATCTATTGATTGGCGTTTTTGACGCCAGGTGATCGATCTATTATATATAGTATATGGCATTATCGCGATTCAATGCCCTAGTCGTTACGCCTACGTAATTTGTTTGGGGCGTGTTCATATCGGAACTAGCGCCTTATGATCCATTCTTTAGAAGTACTGCACAATCATGTGTCAATGTGCGTTTCAGCATTGGTCAGTCGTACGTGCGGACAGAAGCTGGTTTGAATACTTTTCGAATTGTTTTTGCAAAGGAAGCGTATACATTCGATTTCCTTGGCATGGTTGACGCATTACACGTGACAGGTGTAGCTTTCGGATTCTGGTTTATCTCGGGGTTACTACAATATCTTACGTTAGTTTGTTTTGAGTGATCGCTGGGCTCGTTCCGGGTCGGATGGCACAGGTTATTGATTATACACTCTTGATTAAGACCGCTTTGGTATAACGGTCGTGTGTACCTTTGTATAAGGTACTTTAGAAGCAACACACTTGGAAAAACCTCGAGTGACTTTCGTTGTTGTTGTTTTTTTTTTCGAAATTGGTAATTCGGACCGCCGGTACGACTTTCATATTGGGCGCCGGTATGTTAGCATTATCTGCATTTTAATTTAAGCCCCATCGGTATGCATCAGCATAGGCCATCAGCACGATCAGTAGGTCGATGGCATAAGGTTAATTGCACAATGTTTGGATCCAATTGCAGCATGGTAGTACGGCGCCAATCTTGTCGCCTTGATAGTCAACGATGCGTTTGTTATCGTGCCGCCCTATTGTGTGGCGAACGCTTTGTGATATTGCGTTCATTTGTAATATGTAATATACTATACGTTTTGGGTCAGTGGCATTATTGTCTTATCCCGTTCATGACTGATTCCGTATGCTCGGGCTGTGGTCGTCGGAGGATATAGATGTATAAAGTGGATTAATCAATCCTTACGGACAGGCGGAGAAACCGCCTGAAAGGGCTTTTGCTGAAATTAGGGCCTTCCAAACGTTAAGTGGTGATTGTCACTGATGGTACGGATAAAATCATTATAATGCAGAATAACACTGCTTTTCTCACATAAATAATAGAATGGATTCCGTGTGCAGTGGCACTGCATGTTCCGTTGGGATCGTGAACATTCGGAATTGTTGAATCATACTGTCTTTTTTCCTTATTGGAATATAAAGGTTATTTGGTACACGTGTACGTACTTAGATCTCGTAGTTCTATATTTGAGTTTAGACTCTCCCTCACTCTCGACTCCAGTGATTGATAACAACCAGAGGAAGAGAAATACATTGGCTCAATTTAGATGATAAAGCTTTTTTTTTTGATTTGGGGGTCTAGCTCCTTATTCCGAGGATCGTATTATTCGATCCCGAGATTACTGTACAGGTATGCAGGATCACGCGGACGCACGGCACGCGTCGCGTTTGTCCGTTCGTGGAATATGTTTGCGCGGACATCATGACTGTATTAGTGCAAGCTATATTATTGATGTACGGTACCTGTATTCTTACGGGCACTGATTTAGAATGGATTTGATTTGGCCGTCCGCGTGACTCGTCTATCGGGCACGACAGTTCTGGTTACTGTCGTGCGTAGTATTAGCTCCCCAACTCTGGCTTTGAAGGTCCTACCTGATTCCGATTCATTAGGCCATACGAAGTAGAATCGGAAAATTAAACGAGATTTAAATGAAATTTAGATTGAAGTTTAATTATGATTCTACGAAGTATAGGCCTAATATGAGGAATCAGGTACCCGCCCTACTATCCGTCGGATTGACTGGGGTGTAAAACTTATCGAAGATTCTTTACACTTTGAGTGCCAGGGATTCGTATACTCTATCACGTCTATGGCGTAATAAGACCCGTACCCTTGTGGAGTTGGGCGAGCCTTTTCTTTGAAAAATGGCGTTGTCGCGAAACCGCGTCGTATATATACACGGGGGAGCGAGAGCTCATTTGCATATCAATAGAAAACCTATTGTCTACAAAAATGTGGTGCTATTTCGGCCGCAACAGATGTGCGTCCTACCTGATTCCTCATATTAGGCCTATACTTCGTAGAATCATAATTAAACTTCAATCTAAATTTCATTTAAATCTCGTTTAATTTTCCGATTATATATACACGTGTACCACGATGCATGGGCTGATCGTCTTGTGGGAGTGTGGTGGGTGTGTCAGGAGGTAGTGATTGTGTGGTGATTGAATAGATGCATTGATGTGAACGATTGTATTGTGTCTCTGTGTGTACGTGTACAGTGTCTGACTGTCTGTTCAGTGGGTGCACTATCGTCTGCTTTGAATGACGTGTTTTGTGGAACTTATGTATGTATAGGTACTCATCGGAACGCGATTGTGGCCATTTTTAATGATAGTTAAAAAAAAATGTATTTTTATTCTTGTAATTAAATATATGTCCTACCCTAGCAGCTGTGGTTTTTGTGATTTTAAATTGATGAATGATAATGTTTATTATGTCAAAATTATATGTATGTATTTTTATACACATGACCATGTTTTAAAACAGTGTGTACTGACCATGTCATCCTGTATAAATATATTAAATAAATAAATAAATAAATAAATAAATTTAACGACGGCAAAGTTAATATTGATTATAATAATAATCCAACATTAATATTGCGCCATCAATCTAATAATATCCGGCCAGGTACCCATCTACTACACATGGTTTTAGAGCAGCGAATGTGAATAAAGTGCTGATGTATCAAATGTCTCCATAATCATGGAAATATTTCAGTTTTAATTTCAATGCGTCTGAAGACCGTTTCCGACCGTAGTCAAGAGTACCTGAATCGAGATACGTAACGCGAACGGTCGGGATTAAATCAAACATTGAGATTCTCTGTTT
>JBAMJV010009267.1:0-18169 GCA_037951105.1 Echinarachnius parma
GTGTGTAAGCCCCAGCTCTAGTAGCTTCGTGGTCAAGGCAAGTGGCTACGGGAGGCATGGTGGGCGCGTGTGCCCCCCCCCCCCCTCCCCCGACGACACCTCGGAATTTGACAATAGGCTACAATGAAAACACAATTTTAAAAAAACATAAGCCAAGGGGAAATATCTGGGGAAAATAAAGAAATACATCATGATATTGCCTCCCCAATGTGTCCGAGCCCAAACTACGCCACTGGTTATTAGAGCAATCTACGGTCTTGACGGTAGAGGGTCTCGGGTTCCATTCCAGGCGACGTCCATTGATCTGTTTGTTTGTTCCGAATGAAGAATAAACAACATACATGCCCAGTTCAACAATCTAATTGAACCATGCATTTTATTTACATCTTTGAGTTTTTAAGATCATTTCTTATCTATCCCAGTGGTTCAGTTGAGGGGGTGGTTGTAAAATTGCTTGTACCTCTAGAGAGGGTCTAGAGACTCTCTCCCCTCCCTAACGAGGACAATTAAAGCGTACATCTTTTTTCTCTTCAAATTTAGATTCAACATAATATCTCTCCTTATATCGTAAAGTATCCTTATCACGGATATTACAAGTAAATCGTTCAAAGCATTGTTACTAGGGAATTGTCATCATTAAAGGAAAGTTCTCTACAAGCTTTTAAAATATTGGGTGAAAAGGGAACTACTTTAAATACCTAATAGCGAAAGTTGAGCACATTTGGATAATCCAATCAAGAATTATGTTTGTTAAAGTTTTGATCAAAATCTTGTTTGCTGCCCTCTTACTCGGCTCTTTGCTAAATGTCAACTCCCATTGGAACTGTGCAACAAAAACTTTACAAAATGTCGACTTTTTATGAAAAAGCAGTCGTCCCTCTACTCTTATTCTCAGATATGTTAGCGAATATGTAAATGTGCATTCATTTAATTTCAACTGGTCCAGTGAAATCCATGAAGGATGATAAAATATGGAAAATATATATGTACAAAGTCACTGGAAGGTTGTTCTAATTTTTGGCAAATTGCCATCTAGAGAGGGCGGCAAACAAAAATTACCGGAATCATAACTTTTTAATTGAAAATCTAAATTTGCTCTAACTTTCACTATTGCCCATTATTGCACCCCAAAGTCCCGCTGAAACCCAGCAGAAATGTTGTGACAGTCAATATTTCTGGTTGCTCGTTTGCGAAGTAGCCATATGGGCAAAAACCTTGAAATCCAAGATGGCTGCTTCCTAATTTGCATATTTATGAATATTATTGGTGTTCAGTGGCTACAGCCTCTTAATAAGCAATAATTATAGGTGTTTTTCTGTTAATCATGTTCTAAATGTATATCAAAGATACTTCACAGCTTGGTTGCCGCGCCTTGGCAACCTATATAGCAATGCATATAATTAGCATAAATTTATTATTTACCTAATTTGCATATTCCCCAAATTGAGTATGGGAACCCCGGAGAAGTAAAAATGACGAGA
Source organism: Echinarachnius parma (assembly GCA_037951105.1). Lineage (NCBI taxonomy): Eukaryota > Metazoa > Echinodermata > Echinoidea > Clypeasteroida > Echinarachniidae > Echinarachnius > Echinarachnius parma. The sequence goes on from JBAMJV010009267.1 coordinate 1,482, forward strand.
AATACCACTTTTGGTCGGGCAGGGAAATCCATTTATGATACCTAATTCGATGTATCACCTTGGCAACCCAGACATAATATCCAAGATGGCCGTCTGGCATTTTAATGGAGATAATGCTGTTTGCCACTTTAACGGCATTTTTTTGGAGAGCATAATTTGTTTACTGTTAGCAACCAGCTACATTGAAATTTAAGTATTCCAATTGATAATTCCAATAATTGAGAGTCCAGAAATTTTAATATTGTTCTAAATATTACCAAAAGAATGAAGTTGTGCATCATTACATGTGAAATTTGGGGAGCAGCCATCTTGGATTTAAGAAGGTTGCCATGGTGCTATATGGAAATAAGTATAAAAAATGGACTTGTTGCCCCCCAAAACCTTGGAAAAGTGGTATAACTTGTCATTTTTTACTTTCGGGTTCCCAATATACTCAATTTGGGGGAATATGCCAAGTTAGGTAAATTATGCAAATTATATGCATTGGTAGAGGTTGCCAAAGGTGACAACTAATCTGAAATAGCTTCACTACATATTTAGAACATGAAATGAAAAAATAATAATCTGGAATTATTGCTTATTAGAGGCTGTAACCACTGAAATCCAATAATATTCATAAATATGCAAATTAGGGGCAGCCATCTTGGCTTTTAGGGCATTGCCTATATACGACACAGTGCAAATGCGCACCGTTAATGGATTCCTTGCCCTAAGTTACCCTAGCATAATCGTTTTTATCAATATTGTACTATTCCTAGATAGAAAATGACCCCTGACCACATTTCAGAAATATGCAAATTAGCTAATTATCTTTATAATGCAAATTAAACCACTTTCCCTAGCTTCGATTTCTTAGGACTTTTATTATGTTGTTCAGGGGAGTTTCCTGAACAGAATTCCGAAGAAAATTCCTATGTTGCAATTTTGCCGAGGTCAAGACCCTATATTGACTGGACTAAGCGTATTGTGGCCAGCGTAGACGGGCTGCAGCTGGCGGTGAATTTATGACCAATGTCAGCGGAAGTTGCATAAACGTTTTAACTGATTTTCTGCATTAATTTTTTCCACACAAGCCCCTTTTTATACTATTTCAACAATACTGATTAATTAGTTTGGCCAATAAAGATACTTTTGGTAACTTTCCCAATACTGTTAGGTGGCTTTAAGCATTCTAGCATGCAAATACTTCTATGACGAATGGGGTTGGATGTGGTGCATGACAAAGGAGGCCAAGGAGGGAATGCGAGTCTTTCCTCCTCATGCTCTTGTCGAGTTTTGTTTATCAATAAAATACAATGTTCAGTGCCATCACATTATTTGTATATGTCTGTCTGCATCGCCATCAGTGTTAGCTGCCTAGCCACAACATGTAGATTAGAATTCGTCTTTTGCATTTTCATCTGTATAAAAGAAGAAAAAAAAAACGAAGGGGTATACACGAATTATATTTTATAGTAAAATACAAAAAAGACGAAGAAAAACAACACATGAAGAAACGATCGAGGACAAAAATAGCAACAGGGGCCTATATCATCTATATGCCCCCCCATCCATTTAACTTGAAATTATCTTAGTTGACATATCAGATCACAAAAATACACATTTCATAATTTTGCACATGTCAGTAAAGTTAATAGATCCCTATGTCCCATGCACGTACTAGCAGGATGTTGATGCATGCACAAGACTGTCTGCTTGTGAAAGGCATATTACCTTGTTGTGACCAGAGAAGTATATTAAACAAAAAGACATAATGGGAACGCTTTTGGACAAAACAGAACACATGAGGTGTGCCCCCCCCCCCCCCCCCCCCCCCAGTCCCTCAATAGCTATGCGTGCTCTTCAATCAGTCCGACCACGGCTACGCCAAATGGGATCGGAAGCTTTTCACAATACTCATAAAGTGCGTCAGTGGCATGGCTGGGGGAAACGAACGTATCGAATGATTGAAGGAGGGGTTGGGGCGGCGTACCCCAGCATGGCATCCCGGGGGAGGGGGGTGGGGGGGGCACACCCACTGCCCTGTGCATGCATACAAAAGGTCGGGTGCACTAGCATGTCATTTATATCCCTTGCAAAATATCATGATCAAAATCAAAACAACCAGACGATGAGCATATATGCATGATCTAGATTCTAAAACAATGCCATGCCTGTATTATGCAAGTGCTGGGTAGGATGAATCCTACTAGTATCATTCCTGGAACGGAACATGATATAAAGCACACGTGTAGGAATTCACCCCAACTATGCGCTACCGTTGCAACACACACTTAAAGAGAATGTATAGGGTACTTACTACTTACTCTATAATTTGTATACACATCACTGTAATTTGTCCCCTCTATTTCTTCAATATATAAAGCATTAATGTTTTTTCGTAACTGTTTTAACACTGCTATTTTCTTGGCAATTTACATCATTTTTAATTATAGCTAGTGCATGCTAGTGCTAGTGCTCTGATGCCCGATTTAAAAAAAAAGCAATTTAGCCCAAATAGCTCATGTGTTATATATTTAGCCTGTTTTAAATTTAACCATTCGATGATAATTTGGGCCTGAATGTTACTTTCATAAATTATTTTAATTCAATTCAAGGCGAATCCTTACTATTCACACAGACAGTACTGAAAAGGGTAAAGTGTCCTTTTTATGGAATTCACGCCGCTCGATCCAGGAATGGACAATCTTTACCGTACTTCAGCTAACGATAGATACGGTAGGGATAAGGGTATACTAAATAATTTGATAAAGCAATACTATACATGTATATCATCGCCTCTCTGGTCCACCCCAATATTGTCCACTCTCCAAATAGTTGAGGCCTATTTACCTATCATCTGATCATACCGCCACCTAATTTTCTTTCAATGTATTGTATGCACTTAACATATTGGGCTAGTTATATTTGCTCTGCAATTTGTATTTGTGTTAAGTTCTGGGGGGGGGGGGGGGCATCCCTATAATTATGTACAATAATGATAAACAAAAATCATAGCAACGACCGCGTCGATTAGGGGCTTGGCCTTGGGTGCATGCTTCTCACGCTCACGGGGGGGGGGGGGGGGGGGGTACCACTATTTTTGAAAGGATTTGTAATCACCTTAATGGCCTTATAACTTCTTCACTATGCAATGAGGGGAGGGGGCACGTGCCCCCCCCCCCCCCCCCTCCTCGTAGCTGCGCCACTTGACTCGATATCAAAGTAGTAAACAATAATTATTTCTTGCCTGCCATAACATACATGCCAATGATGTTGCGTACTTTGAAGGTACCATAGCACCACATTCGTTTTGTCACGTCGTCTGCAAATATAGTCGATCATTGATGCCTGTTTTATTTGTAGTGTTGGATCCCTTCTTCTTGTTTTCGCACAATGTTGGGGAATCTTTAAGACACATATATTCATTGGAGTTCAAGTAATCGAGGTGAGTGTCGTGCATGATTCATTTAAAATAATACATTATGATAATATTTTAGTGTTTACATGCTCAGAAATGTTGATAATTTATTTCAGGTGTTCAGTGAAGTCGAATGATGTGTTTCGGTTCGGTAAGCGGATGCATGCCCGCAGCCTCCCGGGGCATCGCTCGTCGAAAGCTCTCTGTTCCTCTTTTTCAGCAGCAATGGTTGTTGCGTAGTCCCTCACATTGTATATTGTGTGGCAGTAGTATAAATTAAGTTTTATCATCTTTACCTTGTTTCTCATCTGAAGTCAGCCTTTAGTTAAAGGGACGTAGTACCATTGTCAACATTCAGTGGTTCTCTCAGTCATACCTTGACCTTGTCCTTGTGCTTGTCCTTGCTTGTCATATTTCATATTGTATTAACAATAACATTAACAGTTTTTAAAACTAAAGGCAAAGCCTTGGCTAAAGCCTAAAGGTAAAGCACGGGACAGGTTTCGGTTTTTCAAATATCCATTTCGTTCAAAAGATGTTTACGATTGAGGTGTTCAGTTGTTAAACAGTCTACAGGATAATTTAAGCTGTGTACAAAGTAAGTGCAATGTCAATGAGTTTGTGAATATCAGTTTGCCTTTTTACTCATTTCTTGGCCCAAAAAATAAAATTAATGTGAAATTTTCACACAAAACTTTGTGTATATATATTATTAGATCACACCAATACACATTTTATTAATAAATCAACACTTTTTGCACTTATTAACAAAGTTACTAGATCCCTTTAACATAGCAATTTACACTTTACTGCCACAGCTCTGGCAGCCTCTGCACGCTTGCACATCTACTAAGTAAATCAAATAAATGGTCCAGTCAGCTGGCATGCTTGTTCCTTCATGCGCGCACAATTACAACAACACTAGTCACTAACTCACACAAAACCATTTCTACTTTAGGCAAAGCCACTGAGAAGACACTTATTTTGCGCGCTGAACAAGAAGGAGGAAAGTGGTAAAAATGTAACGAAAATTGATGATTATTGTCCTTTTTTAGAGCTTAAATTTCCTTCTTTATCAGAATTATATTGACTAATCATCGGGGGGACACCCTCCGAACCTCCGATCTAAATTTCTAGACAAAAGAACATCGGAAATTTACAGAAAGTGAACAATTCCAAGTGAAGATGTGGTGGAAAAGTTTAGTAGTTAGTAGCCCAAATTCTTGAATGTTCTAATTTTTTCAAATTGGTGGCCAGAAAGAAAAAAAAGTTCTAAATCAAAAACAATTTTATTTTGTAAGTATATAACCAACTGTCAATAGGTACATGTTTTCTGTAAAAGATTTCAATAAAACATAATAAATTTGTATTATTCTTATTTTGTACTTTGTGTAGTAAGCTGCTAGCTCTGATAATCTAGTCTTTTTGGAAACTGTCTAACGATTGTGTTAAATGAGTGTGTGCTATAAATTGCTAAAACAAATATTGGTGGCCCAAAATGTATGTTTTTTGTCATGTTTTGGTGGCAAACATCAATTTGTTGGTAGCCCTGGGGGTGTATTCTGAAAACGATTTTAAGCTAAAATTTATTGTATCTACGTCACTAAAAAAAATTTAAGGAAATCGGTATTCTGAAACTGTGCGATTTTAGTTTTATCTACGTCACTACAAATTTTAAGCCAGCGCTAAAATTTATTGTAGTTGCCATGGAAGATATGCAAATTTTATGCAAATGAGGCAAATCGGTATTCTGAAAATTATTTTAACATCAAATTTACAACAGAAATTAAAATCACTAAGTAGCAGTTTTATCTCCGTGACTTGAATCGAAAAGCAAGCTATGGCAGCGCTGCTTGGAGCACGAAAACTCCACGAGCATCAACATTCAACACGCGCATGATCGGCTCCGATCGGCTATAAGGGGCGACGTTTCGACGAAATTATCGGATCGACAAGGAGACATAATATAAGGCAAATTCGTTTGATTGATTACATAACGGGAATATAATTATGAATTAACAAACCAACCCGTTTATACGGGTGTAGATATGGCGCTCTTTTAGCAAACTTTGCGCGCGCATAAGATTAAACGCGCTTATTTTAGACACAAGTAAGTCAGATATTCGAAGGTCATGACTGAGTGTTATATACTGTTCCCCCCATAAACATATGATTGTGCCTTAAATTCGTTATTAATTTTCATACAAATCATCTGACAGCACAACCACACAAAACCAATAATAATGATACGTATAATATATATACATTTACAGTATAGAGCGCATAATACTCCAAATGACTCTTTTGCGCTTTACATACTAAATTAAATAAACGAAATATATTACAACCTACAAAAAACAACATAATAAAGGTACACAGACAATTATACAAGTAAAGAAAAGATAAATATTATTACAGTGCAAAAAAAGATTAACCCAAAGAAGAAGAATAAGAAGAAGATTCAAACAAAAAGATGGGTCTTTAATGACTTCACGAAGCAATCTGTGTCTGTAATGTCTCTCAATGACAAGACAACTTGAAGAAACACTTCCATTACATACATGTAATAATAGTTTATTACCAAAAACGGCCTCGAACTCGATTCAAGCATGAATCTTTGAGACCAAACGAATCTTATCCACATCCGACTTTAGTCACTGTGATTATTTTATCTCGATTAAGTTCAAACAAATAGTATACATAAACTTGCAATATAAATTTTAATCCGGGATTTTAATCACAGCGTAATTCCCACGTGGTCTTAAAATCATATGCAAATGATCAAAAATATCGATGTAAGCGATATTTTCATTGGTCAAAGGAGCAGCAAGGGGCGTGGTTTTAATTGACAGCGCGCACTGGCGTAAGCGTTAAAATTTCCTTAAAATCTTTTTCAGAATACCGATTTTAAATTTTTTTAGCGCGATTTTATTTTAGGGAGATAACATTTTTATCTCCACACATTTTCAGAATACACCCCCTGGGCCACAGGGCCACTGCTATTGTCCATCCTTGACTGGATGATTTTCCATAATTAACAAACTAAGTTTAAAACAAGCTAAATAGCAGGAATGTTGGGAAATAAAGATATGAAAATCTTGTTAAATTATTGATACTGTTGATTATTAGTGCTATTAGTGCTACAGTTTCTTTTTTCATCTTTGATGGTAAAATCAGAACCTTAAGTTAAAGAGAAAACAGTTCTTGTAACACTTAATTGTACTGACTAAAACTTCTGCCAACTTATCATTGAAAACTGATAATTTAGCTGTTTGGTAGAAAGCAATTAAGCAATCTGAATTAGTAATTACTGATTTTGAAATCACTAAAACAGGCAACAAGACACAAAGGTAGAAAGCAGTTAAACATTACTGATTTTGAAGACTTACTTAATTTGTTAACAAAAGAGAGATCATTGTATCAGAGATCAGAGTTTATTATTTGTAATGAATATTTAGAAATTGTGATATAAAATCAAATTTCATGTTGGTGAAATCAGTTATAAAAGTCAACCACCATTGATTTCAAATGACTTCATTTATGGATATTTCAGCCATTTAAAAACAGATTTTGATCAAACAAAATGTTGTATTGATTTGAAAATTATGACATGCACTAACAACTCCTACACTTCTTTGCTTGTTTTGTTTTGCTCATATTATGTTGCCATGTCACAATTTTAAAAAGTAGTCTAGATGCATGCTATCATCGTAACGCGTGGGACATCTGAATTAAAGACAAATCTAATCATATTTAAAATTCTTGTAATAATTCTTTACTTATTATTGGCTTGACCTGAAGTCATTACAAGAAGGTAGTTGGATTATGATTTTTAGCTTGTTATCTCATTTAATATGCAAATTAGATGCGTTCCAAAATTAGCATGTCCCACGCGTTACATTTTCACATCTTATTGTTTTGATTACTCGTTAATAGAAAGGTTTGTTTTTCTGAAACTCTACAAAGTTCTAATTTACCTTGGGGGACATCCATATAACATAGCAACAAAAAGTAATCACATTTACCTAATAAGCATAATTCTATAATTAGATTTTGTAACGCGTGGGACAATCTGTACAGTAAAGCAATGGGTTTTAAAAAATCTTATTTAGGCCTATTGGCTTATTAATACACAATCATTCTGCAAATCGTGAGGATATTGGCCCGCCACTTTACAAGTTTTTTCTGTGAAGTCTTGCGCATCTTTTGAGACCAAATTTATGACAAACAACTATACCCTTATGACAAACAACTATACACTTTTTTAAAGTGGAAGTCATTCCAGAAATTGCATAATTTTGTGATTTATGTATAAATCCTAGATGGAAAATAGTGTTTTTCTCATTTTAATCACTGCTAATAATTAAATTTAGGACAATAATTGTTTGACAATGGTGAATAATTGATTTAATTTTTTTTAAATGTAAAAATGGAAGTTGAAAAACAAAGAAATACATAAGAATTTCCCAAAACAAAGAAATACATTTAGGAAAATATTAGTTTTTGCAACTTAAACAAAATATGTTGTTAAGAAATGTCATAAAGAACATTTATGCATAAATAAGATGAGCATTTTCCAAGCACAAATTCTTGATATATGATCTATAATAAGGGCAAATTGGGGGGCGGGCCTATGTATAACACATGATAAAAAAATGTCCCACGCGTTACAATAAAAAAAAAAAATTTATTGACCCTGTGTGAAACTCCTAAGTTTTGAGATGATGAAATTTCATATTCAGGTAGAGCACAAGATGCACATGAAGACCATACCAAGCATGTTTTGAAATTGTATATAAATTCAGAGGAATTCACAAAAAAATAAAAGTTTTTAAAAACCCAACTTTTTCTGGTCCCATGCGTTACGTTAGCATAAAGTCGCATAAATTATTAATGCATGGGTGATTTCAATTTTTTTTTTGGCATTTGATAAAATTTGCTCCAAAGAATCTAAAATGTAAAACAAATTGGTGTTTCAATATTTCTTATAGGAGTAAGCTCTCTTTTTCGCTCTGATGTCCCACGCGTTACAGAGCTCTACAAAATAGCTTGGACTTGCCCATTTAGTTTGTCAGTGATAAATTGCATCTTGATTATTCTTGGCATATTCGCCAAATGACCAACAATTTACATATCACAAATCAGTAGTGCCCAGTCATGACCTTGACAGTGAACAAAGGCTATTACATACTACCCCTGCAGGCATCGGGCTAGTTGCACTAGCGGGCTATTACCTTGTCAGGACTGGTCCCCCAATATACTTCCAAGGGCTGGAGCATTCATATACTGTTGTGTAAAGTAGACTGTGTATTGACAATGCATGGGTGCAGAATTTGGCACCCATGCATTGTGTTTAGGCTCTGTGCTACAATGAAATTGTGTGTACATGGCTATTGGTTTGTAAACAGGGGAAAAGTTAATTTTTTATTTAATTTTTTTATTTATTTTGTTATTTTATTTTTTTTTTTTGTTTGGGGGGGGGCTACTTTTCAAGCTCACCTGCATGAAAAAGCACTACGGTTTGTTTTGCATTGAACTCTATACAAGTTTACTAGGGCTCTTTTATGATTTCCAGGGGGCTCATTTTGACATTATGGGGGCTAAATTGCCCTGAGCCCCCATGTATTTTGTTTCACTGCTTGTAAATGGTCATACCATAGATAGTATGACCATTTACATTGTAGATGTAGCAATGCAGGAATTAATTTTTTATTTTAGGGGGCTACTTTTCCAATCTGATGGATATCCAGAAATGTTTTACATAATACCCTACATAATTTTAGGGGCTACCTATAGATTTCAGGGGGCTTTTTTGAAAATTAGGGGGCAAAATCGCCCTCAGCCCGCGTATATTTCCTACCCTGAGATGTAGGCTGGAGTCTGTGGAGAATGTATACCATAATCAAATGGTCTTTAATGGGATAATTCTTGTCATGTAGCACTAACCCCTCCAAAAGGGATTACTGCCCCCAGCACTCTCTGTAGCTTATATCTAGATAGAGCGTCAAAGAGGTTTCATGTTATAATTCCATTTTCATTTACAGTGTCCAGTGATTTTGCTGCTGAGATAAATACCAGGCCACGATGTCGAGAAACAGTCACCAACACACCCACGGCAAGGACCACAGTTGCTGCGAACACCCGTCAACGACCCCCTCCGTGACACAGACCCTGGACGAGATGGACTGGGAGCGGGGAATCTGGTCGCCCGCTCTCAGCGGGGATCTCTCCGGAGTTGAGAGGTTACTCAAGACCAGATGCGACGTCAATGCAGTGGACTCCTCCGGCTACACTGCTCTTGTGAGTGAAATAAAAAAGTGGCCTATGGAAATAACTTCTGAAGACAAGTTTTATAACATGTTTTTCCCTGCAGGGAGCACTTTTGGTGTCTACTGTATAGGCAGGTTAGCTGCTATGGACAGGTGGCTGCTTAGACAGGGTTGACTAAATGTTGAATCTACTGCGTTGAAGTAAGGGCAAATCGTATGATTGAATGATAGAAAATTGTATAACATTTGGTTATGATCAGACTATCTTGATAAGAAAGAGTTAAAATGACAGTCATTGTGATACTGCTATCTTAACTTACAACATTTTGAAATTGATAACGACAGGGCAAAATTATATCCAGTGAAGTATTATTCCGGTGCTTTAAGAACATAATATATGCGTTGTAATTTATAGAACCAGAGGCAATTTCAAGTTATGAATAAACTGTTTTGTTTGTCCAACAGCATTATGCTTGCCGGAATGGACACGTAGACGTGGTTGACCTACTGCTACAACACGGTGCCGATCCAAACGTTCAGACACGATCAGGGGGAGCAACCCCACTTCACAGAGCAGCCTATGCGGGCTATCTTCGTATAGTGTATCTGCTTATTGATGCAAAGTGCGATGCTAGCCTGATAGATAGCGATGGAAAGACGGCACTTCATAAGGTAAGTCGAGAAGTGTTCAGTGTGATTCTGGGCAACGCCCTAAATTAGCACAGGCCTGCTGGCCTGGGGCCACTAAAAAGCAGCTTTGGGACCGGATTTTCATTAATGCCATATTTCACTTGCCTGAATGGGCAACCAAATGTAACACAATTTGCAATGTTAATCTTTGTTTAGAGCCACCACAGTCAGGTTTTGGGGCTTCACCCGTGTTCTGAGATTGAATACTTCCATCAAGTAGTACAAATGTTAGAACAAAACGTGTAGGCCAACCTTGTTCGAGATGAAGAACAGCTGCACTAGATTCTGTACTGCTCTCAGAATTTAACACTTTCTTGCTACTCTGGTAACTTGTGTGATTAACTTTCCCTTCCCCAATCTATAAATGCCCGAGCAACTGGCTAGAAGGCAGAAGGTACCATTTTTAAAGTCTTTGGTTTGACCCGGACTGGGTTCGAACCCTGGACCTCCCGTAATATAATTAGATACCTGATATAACAAAGTAATCGTCACCGTTCCAAGGTCCTTGTTATAACAAGTTGCCAGTTTTTTCTTTGTAATTTACGTTTCTCTGTAACAACCACTCACTCACATTACATCCTCCCCATTTGTATCTTGCATGCATCAGGCAGCTGAAAATGGGGACACTTGGGTTTGCAAGGTCCAGGTGAATGTCGGCTTTCAATCCCTTGTTAATGTTATCATGTTTAATACCGCACATGCCCACATTTGGCTACCACGTTGCAACTTTTATACCGAAGCCCCTATCAGTATTTTGAAAGAATTGGATGATTCCATTATATTCATGTGCACTGTGGTTTTGCATTTATTGTGTACATCTTTGAGCTGATCTGATAAAAAATATTTGTTCTTTTTCTAATCTTCCATGCATTAGGCAGCTGAAAATAGTCACACAGGAATCTGCAAGATCCTGGTGAACTATGACCCCAGTCTGGGCAGCATTGAGGACAGGCGAGGGCGCCGTGCATCACAATGCACACATCAGGACAACCACGGGCTGAGGCAACTCCTAGCGTGATGAAGCAGTCATCACAATGCACACATCACGACAACCACGGGCTGAGGCAACTCCTAGCGTGATGAAGCGGTCATCACAATGCACACATCACGACAACCACGGGCTGAGGCAACTCCTAGCGTGATGAAGCGGTCATCACAATGCACACATCACGACAACCACGGGCTGAGGCAACTCCTAGCGTGATGAAGCAGTCATCACAATGCACACATCACGACAACCACGGGCTGAGGCAACTCCTAGTGTGATGAAGCGGTCATCACAATGCACACATCACGACAACCACGGCCTGAGGCAACTCCTAGCATGATGAAGCCGTCATCACAATGCACACATCACGACAACCACGGGGTGAGGCAACTCCTAGTGTGATGAAGCGGTCATCACAATGCACACATCACGACAACCACGGGCTGAGACAACTCCTAGCGTGATGAAGCGTTCATCACAATGCACACATCACAACAACCACGGGCTGAGGCAACTCCTAGCGTGATGAAGCGGTCATCACAATGCACACATCACGACAACCACGGGCTGAGGCAACTCCTAGTGTGATGAAGCGGTCATCACAATGCACACATTACGACAACCACGGGCTGAGGCAACTCCTAGCGTGATGAAGCGGTCATCACAATGCACACATCACGACAACCACGGGCTGAGACAAGTTCTAGCGTGATGAAACCGTCATCACAATGCACACATCACGACAACCACGGGCTGAGGCAACTCCTAGCGTGATGAAGCGGTCATCACAATGTACACATCACGACAACCACGGGCTGAGGCAACTCCTAGCGTGATGAAGCGGTCATCACAATGCACACATCACGACAACCACGGGCTGAGGCAACTCCTAGCATGATGAAGCGGTCAAAGAAGGCCATAGTAGACTATCTTGTCCTGCCTTTCATTTGGATGACCCGAGGGAGAACTGCAGCCTCGGGCTACTGTCAGTTTGATGGAATTCCCATAGGGTGGAGATTGACTGTCAGGCCAATAAAGACCTCAGGCAGCTGCAAGGAGGTTGGAGTGGTCAACCAAGGCCATTGTAGACAAACATGTCCTACATTTAATTGAGGACATGTCCATTTTGTCAAAGTTGACCATTAGGAGGACCACCGCCTCGGGCATCTGTAAGGGTGATGGAATGGTCAGCCAAAGTTATTGTAGACTGAATTGTCCTCTGTTTAATTGAGGACATGTCCATTGTGTCAAGATTGACCACGAGGAGAACCACAGTCTCAGGCCATTGCTAGTATGATGTGGTCGGCCAGGATCATTGTAGACTAAATCGGCATAACTTTCATTGAGGACATGCATTGACTGTGCTTTTAGCACAAGTTCCAAACTCTTTTCAATCAGGCCATGATCAAATGGAAGCTAGGTAGATGTGAATCTTTTGAGGTACTTACTCATAGTGTAATAATGTACACTATGCAGCTTGAACTGTGTTGCTATGTGAGAATGGCAGTAGATTTACTTTAACTACTACTGGTGATTAATCTCATCTTTCCCTTTTCTCATTGGCATGAACAATATATTTTTTGTACAGTTGTGCAATTTTGATGGAATAATGCTTGTTTTTAAATATATTTGTTTAGTAGGCTACATTGAACTTAAAGGGGAGCACCAGGCAAAGAAAAATACATAATTATATGTTTTGGTACTGTAACTTGTTCACACAAATTGATGCCCAAATTGCTGCCCAACACTTTGCAAAGGGTTGTGTAATTCATAAACAATGCAATTAATTACCACCACTTCCGGAACCATTATGGCCTCATGGTTCCGTATGGGCCAAATGTTTGCGAGTGTGCCAATTCTATTCAAGCGTACATTTTGAGACAAAAACATGGACAATGCCTTCGTCCCATACAAAAGGTAGTCTTTGTATGCAGACCCATGAACAAATGTTGTAGTATTATATATTTTTTCTGAACTTTTTGGTGGAATGGAAAGAATATTATTTTCAGGTGGTGGTACCCTTTAATGTTTGAATGGAACCTAGGTACTTGGAAATGTTAAGTTAGAGTACCTTACACGTAGCATGTACGTAGCTTGCACTGTGTTGGTATGTGGGCTATGAAGCCATGTGCGTAACCAGAGCTGACCACTTGTGGTCTCGTGTTGCATGTCTGACACTAATTGCAATGTGATGTGTAATGTTAGACCCCAGACATGTCTCATGCATGCGATACACATAGTTGATCAATGGCTAAACATTACAAGACCATGCATGGAGTGTTTTACAAAGATTGTACCTGCCCAGTAATGCTTAGGTCACAAATGCTCCGATTTGGGATACGGCGCCCGTACGATGCCACTTTTAGGTGAAATCTTGCGGGAATCTTGCGGCGCCCACAAGGGTGCCATGGCTATCGTGCGGTCGCCGTTGCATTTTTCCTCGCCGTACGATGTCAAAAAATTGTTTAAAACAATTGTTTAAAACAAAAAATGCATCGTACGATTTTGTACTTCCCGTAAGCCCGTAGACACGTCGTAGAGAGCATCGCATGGGCACCGCAAGATGTATATTTGTTATTGATATTGCCCACATAGAGATATACTAATTATTGAAAAAATATACACAAGTTTAATTTGTTTTACTATAGCAGATTTAAATTCATCATTACCCTTTTACAAGCTTTGTGTCTAAATGCTTGAATGAGCATGATAACTATCTTCTTTTATATGAACCCTTGTTTTATTATGAATTTGATATGAGTCTGTGGTATTCTTATTGCACTTTATAGACAATTTTAGACATCCTAAAATTGGCAACGTAATATGACATTTTTATCCATTGTATGTCCATTACAGTTGATAGTTTTCACAACTTATGAAATAAGATAATTCTGGAATTTTAAGAACGTAAACATTCCACCTTTTTTAATGACACAAAAGCATGAAAGAAAAGGGGACTTGACAATTTGATTAACATAATTAACCTATGGTGATTTGGATGCTGTTGTATAATAATAATTTATATCTGTAACGGATATTAAAAAGTGTATGTAGTTAAAGGGATAGTTGAGTTCTGGTAAAGAGAGTACAGTTTTGGTCAAACTGAATTTTTGTAACCAAAACCTGCACCATATTACATTACAAACTAATAGTTATAACTACGCCATGCTCGAAAAGAATACAAAATTACAAATGACAAAGTGAAAAGCCTGTTATCATTCAAAAAGAGCCGTAAAAAACTCAAGAGGGCGCTCTCTAAACACTCATCGGTTTTAACCATCTTAAATAAAATATTGTGCATGTGATGTTTTGTTGAAATAGTGATTAGATAGAGAGATAATCAACATCTATTTAAAAACCTCTTTTGTACATTTTTGAAAAGAGGAAGCATTTTTTTTTAAATGTTAACGGCTGGTTCAAAATTATTGAATAATTGTGGGGCCCCACATTTATTACAAATGGTAATGCTTTTGGATATTTCAGCCATTTCTGAACCGATTTTGATCAAATTAGGTTTATTCTGTCATTAAAATTGTATGCTCTTTCGTATTTGACACTCAGTTTTTCGTTATCTCACAAAAAAAATATTTTGTGTAGCGCCCTCTATACCAAAACTGAACTATCCCTTTAATGTACTGTAAGTTTCTTATGCTTGTTGTATTTGAAGTGATCCATTCACTTCATAAGATAATTCCAAAAGTGATTTTTAGGACAACAATCATAATTATAGCAATATCATTGTAAGATTTTTCTGAACGATGTATGAAAGTTTCATTAAAAAAAACTTTACTGTTTACCTAGTGAAAAGGTGAAAATTATGTCAGATTGTATCACCTAATATTTTTTGGGAACGTTTTTCAATTCAATCATAGATTTCTCAATAATTAGGGAGACAGATAAACCATCAAAACCAATTTAATTCATCTGCAACCATATTATGCCGAACAAAAAGCTTAAGGTTCAAGAGAAACGTTAAAGCCTCAAGTGATTTTTGGTTTAATTTGACAAAGTTAATGGATCACTTTAACCATTTGCCATTGTGTAGAATAAATATCAAATTTTTATTTATTACATTATGTTGTAAAGTTTTCATGAATGGTTGGCATGTAGATTGACATATGTGTGTTGTTCAGTCATTAAGTATTGGATCTTTATTTCTGCAGTATTTATACAATTATCATGACAAAGTAATTACACTTTCAACATTGTAAAAGAAAAGAATTTTATTTAAAGGAAATATCTCAGATGATCTTGTATATTGTTGATAAAAAATCAAGATCGATAAGTTAAGAATGTGTTATAACTTCTATTTGAAATATTTGCTATTCATTTTTAGTATCTGCCTTAACGATTGTTTAAGGTATAATTTTATATTATTTATATGAATACATTTCTGCAAAGAATACAATTTGCACTTTTCAAAACATCCTTGCCTAAATTATGTTTCATTTTACTTTCAGGGTGTTTATTAGTTTATCTAGTTTCTGTAATTGTGTTGTTGTCTGAACGGTGGGACATGATTGTGGAGTTAATTTAAGCAAGATTCTGCTGTATCGTTAGAATAATAACTTCATAAAGATTTTACCAGACCAATATTGACTGGAGATCACTCAATTAGATATTCACCAAACTAATAGGTTGTAAAGAGATGAGCTGGTCTCGTTGTCAGAGCTCTGCTCTTCGCACTAATTGGCTCGGCTTCGAACCTCGGCTGCATCTGTTCGGATGGTGACGATAAAATGCGGTCCCAGACAAGAATAATCATAATTGTATTTTCAATTCTATTCACGCGTACGTTCGGAGACAATAAAATCACGGACGATGCCTTCGTCCTAGACAAAAGGTAGTCTGCTGAGCCAAGCTGCATCACTTCGTGTGATCCTGTGCACTTTCTCTAGAAAAGCTGATTCAATCAAGGGCGTCAACAGCTACTAAAAAGTGTGGGGGGGGGGGGGACATTGCAAAGGAGCGGAGCGACCAAGCCTGAGGGAGCAAAGCGACTGGAGGGGTGGGGTGGGGGGTGGGGGGGGGGGGGGGGGGGGGGGTGTTGGAGGGGGATGTCCCCCCTCCCACAGTAGGGAGCTTTTACATTATTGGACCTTAAATTGTGCAATCTGGTGCATGCCCAAGACATTATTTTAATGCCGCAATGTGGGGGGGGGGGGGGGGGGGGGGGGGGGGGGGGCTCAAAAATGTAAACTTATTTTTCCGAAAATAGGGACTATGCAATTTTATTTATGTTTAATATCTCCTCCTCCTCCACCACCACCACCACCACCACCACCACCACCACCACCAATAGTTGGCAGCATACATAACGGATTTGGTTTGGATGCCTGGT
>JBAMJV010009268.1:0-12500 GCA_037951105.1 Echinarachnius parma
GTATCAATAACGCTATAAAGACGTAAGTTTGACGTCTTTTCAAGACCAATTTTTTGCCATCATTTTTTGTCGTATGGACGCCCTTTTTACGACGTTAATGTGACGTATTTCAAAGACCATATTCCAATTGTTTTTTGTCGTATGGAAGGACGTAAAAATTACGTTAATATTACGTCATTTAAAGATCACTTTTTCAGTATTTATTTTTGTCGTATAGAAGACGTAACAACGACGTCTTTATGATGTCTTTGAAAGACTATTTTGCCATCATTTTTTGTCGTATGGACGACCACTTTACGACGTCATTTTGAAGTCTTTTCAAGACTAGTTTTTTGCCATCATTTTTTGTCGTATGGACGACCTTTTTACTACGTCATTTTGACGTCTTTCAAAGACCATTTTTTTCACTATTTATTTTGTCATAAAAACGTCTAAAAATTGACGTCTTGATGATGTCTTTTAAAGACTATTTTTGCCATTATGGTTTGTGTCGTACGACGACGTTAATACGACGTCATTATGATGTGATTTCAAGACTAGTTTTTGCCATCATTTATTGTCGTATGGACGACCTTTTTACAACGTCATTGTGACGTCTTTCAAAGACCATTTTTTCCAATGCTTTTTCGTCATATTAAGGATGTAAAAACGACGTCATTATCACGTCATTAAAAGATTATTTTTAAGTATTTATTTTGTAGTATAAAATACGTTATAACGACGTCTTTATGATGTCTTTGAAAGTCCATTTTTGCAATTAAGGTTTGTGTCCTACGGACAACATTATTAAGACGTCATTTTGACGTCTTTTCAAGACTATTGTTTGCCATCATTTTTTGTCGTATGGACGACCACTTTACGACGTCATTTTGAAGTCTTTTCAAGACTAGTTTTTTTGCCATCATTTTTTGTCGTATGGACGAACTTTTTACTACGTCATGTTGACGTCTTTCAAAGACCATTTTTTCACTATTTATTTTGTCATAAAAAAGTCTTAAAATTGACGTCTTCATGATGTCTTTTAAAGACTATTTTTGCCATTATGGTTAGTGTCGTACGACGACGTTAATATGACGTCATTATGATGTGTTTTCAAGACTAGTTTTTGCCATCATTTAATGTCGTATGGACGACCTTTTTACAACGTCATTGTGACGTCTTTCAAAGACCATTTTTCCAATGCTTTTTCGTCATATTAAGAATGTAAAAACGACGTCATTATCACGTCATTAAAAGATAATTTTTAAGTATTTATTTTGTAGTATAAAAGGCTTTATAATGACGTCTTTATAATGTCTTTGAAAGGACCATTTTTGCCATTAAGGTTTGTGTCGTACGCACGACAATATTAAGACGTCATTATGACGTCTTTACAAGACTAGTTTTTGCCATCATTTTTTGTCGTATGAACGACCTCATTACGTCATTGTGACGTCTTTTAAAAAACATTTTTTCCAATTATTTGTTGTCGTATAGACGACGTTATTACAACGTGATTATGACGTCTTTCAAAGACATTTAAACAATTATTTTTGGCGTATGGACGACCTTTTTATGACGTCAATAAGACGTCTTTATGTCGTCTAAATGGCGTAATTTATGGTACAAATTGACGTCTTCAAGACGTCGTAAAGACGCCTTTTCGGAAAAAGATACGTCATTATCACGTCAAAATATGACGTCTATATGACGGTAAACGCGGGTGCAAAATCTTCACTTTTGACGTGAATTTGTGACGTCTTTAAGACGACGTACACGACGTGAAAATCACGTCAAATCATTACGTAAAAATCACGTCTTATATTGACCAATAAGACGTCTTTATGTCGTCTTAATAACGTAATTAATGGAACAAATTGACGACTTAAAGACGTCATAAAGACGCCTTTTCGGATAAAAATACGTCATTATCACGTCAAAATATGACGTCTATATCACGGTAAACGCGGGTGCAAAATCTTCACTTTTTGACGTGAATTTACGACGTCTTAAAGACGACGTACACAAGGTGAAAATCACGTCAAATCCAGACATAAAAATCACGTCTTATATTGACCAATAAGACGTCTTTATGTCGTCTTAATAACGTAATTAATGGAACAAATTGACGACTTAAAGACGTCATAAAGACGCCTTTTTCGGATAAAAATACGTCATTATCACGTCAAAATATGACGTCTATATCACGGTAAACGCGGGTGCAAAATCTTCACTTTTTGACGTGAATTTAGGACGTCTTAAAGACGACGTACACAAGGTGGAAATGACGTCAAATCCAGACGTAAAAAGCACGTCTTATATTGACCAATAAGACGTCTTTATGTCGTCTAAATGGCGTCATTTATGGTACAAATTGACGTCTTAAAGACGTTGTAAAGACGCCTTTTCGGGAAAAAAAACTTCATTATCACGTCAAAATATGACGTCTATATGACGGTAAACGCGGGTGCAAAATCTTCACTTTTTGACGTGAATTTACGACGTCTTAAAGACGACGTACATAAGGTGGAAATGACGTCAAATCCAGACGTAAAAATCACGTCTTATATTGACCAATAAGACGTCTTTATGTCGTCTAAATGGCGTAATATATGGTACAAATTGACGTCTTCAAGACGTCGTAAAGACGCCTTTTCAGAAAAAATACGTCATTTTCACGTCAAAATATGACGTCTATATGACGGTAAACGCGGGTGCAAAATCTTCACTTTTTGACGTGAATTTAAGACGTCTTTAAGACGACGTGCACGACGAAAAACGACTTAAATTTGACGCCATTTTTACCAGTGTTTGCTATCAGGGATTCATTATTGGCTGTAGGCCATGTTGTTGGATCATACATAAGCCATATATGGTTTATGTTGGAACTGTGTATGACACTAAATACAATATTTATGTGGGAGTGGTGCATATTTATTAGTGCGTCAATTATTTGCTTTCTTCGTAAAAAATATATCAAATCATAACACGCTTTCCCAGATGCAGTTAATCTTAAGCCCGAATTTCCTATCTAGGTATGCACCAGATTGCACAATTTCAAATTCATAAATGCAAAATCTTTCTTACCGTGGGAGGGGGATACCCCCTCCCAAACCCTCCCCCTCCCTCCCTGCCCCAGCCCTCAGGCGCTTCGCTCCATCGGGACTCATTATTGGCAGTGTGTTGTTGGATCATACATAATGTTGCATAATTATGATTTATGTTGTGTTGTGTGTGTGTGTTTTGGGGTACATATTTATTAGTGTGTCAATTATTTGTTTTCTACGTGAAAAATATATTAAAACTTTCTGGTCGATCAAATCATATCACGCTTTCCCAAATACAGCCGAATTTTCTATCTAGGTATGCATCAGATTGCACAATTTCAAGTCCAAAAATGCAAAAACTCCCTACCGTGGGAGGGGGGACACCCCCCTCCCACACCCTCCCCCCGCTCAGTTGCTTCGCTCCCTCGCAATGTCTCACTCTCACCTCTGGCTCAAACTTGGCAACCCAGAGTGTGGTTGGGCATGAGCCCCTATACACACCAAAATTGTGAGCCCCCTTGGGGTTTTGCCCCCCCCCCCCCAATCCAAAACTGCTTCCGGCGCGCCTGCCTCTGACCTAATAAAACAAATATGCAATTTAGCTGATTATCTGTATAATGCTAATTCTACAACAAATGTTCAATGTTGCCAAGGTAACATTGCTAAATTATCTAAAGAATCCTTTAAGCACATGAGAAAAAACAAACAAATATTGGACTGTCTACAACCTATTATCGCCTACAGGAATAATTCATCATCGATTATAAACGATAGTATCAAAGTGGAAATAACCCAATGATGCCAGGGTGGTAATATTGCTAGATTTCCTAAAGAATCCCTTTAGAACATGAGTAAAAACAAACAAACAAATATTGGACTTATGAACGTCTACAACATAATAGGATCGCCTACAGGAATAATTCATGATCGATTATAAACGATCGTATCAAAGTGGAAATAACCCAATGATCCCAAGGTGGTAATATTGCTAAATTTTCTAAAGAAACCTTTTAGAACATGAATAACAAAAGAAAATACAGTAGGACTTATGATTAACGTCTTCAGGTCTAATGGATACAGGATTCATTCATGATCGATTATAAACAATCGCATTAGAGTGCAAAGTAAAATTCCAATTTTTATAACTATTTACATTGAAAACATTGTTATTATGATCTTGTTTTTGCAGATATTAAAACTAATATAAATACCAACCTGTTTTTAATATTTTCAACATGATTTGCAAATTAATTATTTAGGCATCAACTCTTTGAAATACTAAACAGTCAATACTAACCATTTAAATCTCACATACTAAGAAGCGGGATATATATACGGAACCTATACGACAACTGATCAGTAAGGTGTTAGACGTAGGTTATAGGATAGGATAGGTTTAGGATTTAGGAATAGGATAGGATTATGTGTTACATGTTATATGTTATAAAACTGTTGACTGTGGAATATACTACAAGACATAACCATCTCAATTTTTAAATTATTAATTAATAATGTAAAAATCGCTTCAAAATATGACGTCAATACGACGTCTTTTCGTCATAAAAAGACGTCGTTAGCACGTCAAAATATGACGTCTATATATCGTGAAACGCGGGTGCAAAATCTTCATTTTTTGACGTGAATTTATGACGTCTTTAAGACGACGTACACGACTTGAAAATCACGTCAAATCAATACGTAAAAATCACGTCTTATATTGACCAATAAGACGTCTTTAAGTCGTCAATTTGTACCATTAATTACGTTATTAAGACGACATAAAGACGCCTTTTCGGAAAAAAATACGTCAATATCACGTCAAAATATGACGTCGATATCACGGTAAACGCGGGTGCAAAATCTTCACTTTTTGACGTTAATTTACGACGTCTTAAAGACGACGTACACAAGGTGAAAATCACGTCAAATCCAGACGTAAAAATCACGTCTTATTTTGACCAATACGACGTCTTTATGTCGTCTTAATAACGTAATTAATGGTACAAATTGACGACTTAAAGACGTCATAAAGACGCCTTTTCGGAAAAAAATACGTCAATATCACGTCAAAATATGACGTCGATATCACGGTAAACGCGGGTGCAAAATCTTCACTTTTTGACGTTAATTTAAGACGTCGTTAAGACGACGTACCCGACGTAAAATGACGTAAATTTGACGTAATTTTTACCAGTGTCTGCTATCAGGGGAAGAGCAATAATTGCTAGTCCCACATAACCATATCCCTATTGTGTGTGGTAAGCTATTATGCCACTGCCCAGACCCACCCTATACTATTATCCAAAACAATTTTAAATCAGCGCTTTTATTTATTTTGTATTATTTTATTGTTATTATTATTTATTATTATATATTTTTTTTTTCTGGGGGTGGGGGGGGGGGGGCGGGGGGGCGGGGGGCGGGGGGCGAATTTGTGTTTCCCAACCATTCGGCATATCCTAATCATGAATTATTCATACACAGTGATGAAGGCCATATATTTCAGTCTTGAATTAATACTGTGCATGATGCAATTACTAAATGAACTGCTACTCACCATGAATTATGGCAAAAGAAAAGAAGAGTCATAGAGAGGATTCGAACCCATGACCCCAAGATCTGAAGTTCACAGCGTGACCAATAGGCTACGTAAACTGCTGATGGTAAGAAAGGTCTCATTTTAATCATATCCCTCAAAACCTACCCAAACCCTAATCCTTGTTATGAATATTCATGAGTAACCCTTGACGTACATCACTGCTTATGAATAATTCATAATAACACTGAATGGTTTTGGAATCACAAATTCGCGGGCGGGGGCAGTTCGTTAAACAAATTTATTGATGGCTGAACAATGCATTTAATGAAAAACACAACATAGAATGCTAGCACACATACATTTTTATGATAAATATAACTTTTTCAAAAGGATACTACAGCGGTAGGATAAGAGGAAGAGCGGCGAATGCTTTTGGACAAGGTAACCATGGTAACACATGAAGCAAAACTACTCAGAAGGGAAAGCTGATACGTGTATTATTAGCCTTACATTTACAAAGATGCAAGACTGGCAAGACTGTTTAAATTGGAGGAAGGACAACACGATGAGGAAGTAGAAAGGAAACGAAGATAAAGAACTTGAAGCAAATCAAATACAATGATGAAAAAGAGAGAAAAGTTACAACAGAGGACAACGAGGAGAAGAAGAACAAAGAATAAAGATAAAGAAAGCCCACTATAAAAAAAACAGAGGAATAAAATGAAACAAAAAAGAATAGAAAATAAAAGATACATAAATACAAATAAATCGATCATATACACAAACTGACTTAAAAGCTGACTATAACTGACTATAATATTTATTTCCTCTTTTCATATATAAATATAAAGATAAAAAACTAATCAAACAGGAAGAAACATAATGTGAAGAGCGATATGGAAATTAAATGTAACTTTTTTTGGAAAATGAACAACAGCAAAAATAGGCTCTATAATTACGTAATCTTCTGCAGACTGCCTGTCGATCGAATCCCGGTATCTTCGGGAATCCGCCCATGGAGTCCGGCAGAAGCTTGACCATCTCACCGTCGGGTCCTTTGATGGGCCTACAGGGGTCCTTCTTCGGAGTAAGCAGCTTTTTACATTGTGGTTTCTTCGCGGTCGCGCTGGTACCTGCGTCCACCCATACAGCCGATGCTAGTAGCATGAGCAGTAGTGGTAGTAGTACGCGGCCTCTAACACCACCAGTGCTAAAGGGGGTCGCCTGTATATAGGGTGTAAAGAGTAACCTGTTAATGACCAGTGATCAGTATTCGGGGGCGTACATGGGTTCTCATCTGGAGTAAGCAACTGTTTACATTCTGGTTTCTTCGCGGTCGCGTTGGTACCTGCGTCCACCACTGACCTCTGAGGTCAGTGGCGTCCACCCTCACACCCGATGCAAGTAGCATGAGCAGTAGTGGTAGTAGTACGCGGCCTCTAACACCACCAGTGCCAAAGGGGGTCGCCTATAGGGTGTAAAGATTAACCTGTTAATGACCAGTGATTAGTATTCGGGGGCGTACATGGGTTCTCATCTGGAGTAAGCAACTGTTTACATTGTGGTTTATTTGATGTCGCGTTGGTACCTGCGTCCACCCATACAGCCGATGCTAGTAGCATGAGCAGTAGTGGTAGTAGTACGCGGCCTTTAACACCACCAGTGCTAAAGGGGGTCGCCTGTATATAGGGTGTAAAGATTAACCTGTTAATGACCAGTGATTAGTATTCGGGGGCGTACATGGGTTCTCATCTGGAGTAAGCAGCCGTTTACATTGTGGTTTCTTTGATGTCGCATTGGTACCTGGGTCCACCCAAACACTCAATATGAGCAGTAGTACGCGGCCTCTAACACCATCGGTGCTAAAGGGGGTCGCCTGTAGGATGTACAGAAATTACCAGTAGCCAGTAAATGACCAGTATTGGGAACCTGTGCCGCCTAATAATTGACACCAACAGTACAAAACATATGGGTCTATTCTGTGAAAAAAAGAGAAATACATATTAAAGCCCAATACCAGTTTTGGGAAAGTAGCCGAAAACATCTACCGTATATTGATCAATATTGTTGAATAAGTATCTAAATAGGGCTTGTGTGGTAAAATCCGAACCTAAGCATCGTTAAAATAATACAGAAATATCGGAAGAAATCCAATACCCGACCGTGAAATTTATAAATCCACCGCCCGTTCGCACCTGTCCGCGCCGCTAGCGCTGGGCTGGAGATATCGACAAGCCGGGGACAAGCCCGTATAGCGAAGACCTCGTGTAACGCACGAGGTTATTTGCGATTATATGGCGATTCCGCCATTCCGCGTTGGCGATATCAATGTACAGATGTACAGTATATCAATTTTTATAATTATGCAAATATATCAATTATTAGGCGGTTTCTTGGCCAAATTTGTATAATCCCATATTAGTAAAATTACATTCTTTCACATGGTTGGTAATAAGAGCGTACATTTCATATTTGGGGGGTGGGGCGTTTCCCACTACTGTCATTCACCTTTAAGGAGTGCCCCCAAATAATATGTGGGTCCCCCAATCAGTCCGACCACGCTACGCCACTGTTAATGAAATATTTCTCGACAAAGAAGCTGCGAAGGACGAAAGATAAACAAACAGGTTGATCTTGAATTTATGTGTTTCCACATTTTATTAAAAAATAAATAGCATAACTAAACAAAATAAGAAAATACTGAGAACCACGCGAAGTGAACTTAACTGAAGTAAAAGCATGTCATCGAATAAGTAGATACAACGAAAACTGTTGATGAATAAATCAAAACATTATCTATTAGCTTCGCATAATCAATGGTGAATCAATTCTATATGTTTCATTATCATGTGAATGTTTATTACTTGCACTCTTTTTATGTCGAATAATAATACAAATATTTTCTCGGGCATTAATGGCAAGGTTATTATAAACGAAAACAGACATGCAGGCCAGTAGCCAGGATTTTTCAAGGGGGTGTGTAATTTACAATAACGGGACCGAGACCAATCGTGGCCGAGATTGAGACTACTGGTTTATGCTAGGTTTACACCATGTCCCCGGCGGCCACGGAAGCCCCGTTTGCCCAAAACGTAGTGCGCCGTGAGATTTGACAAATTTTTCCTCTGTATTCAAGTTTTGTTAGGTCTTGCCAAGTTTTCTCACGGTCTATCACGGTATCCGTGAAAGTGAAAGTACGTAATAGGTCGTAACAAAACTTGGAGGCTGCCCGTAGTAGGACGGGAAAGGACCGTGAGATGTCGGGGAATGTCTTCCCGTCCTACTACGGACAGCCTCCAAGTTTTGTTACGGCCTGTCACGTTTTGTTGCGTTCACCCCGTTTTACTACGGCCTGCTAGGGTGCCGTGGCAAATTTGTTGACAGTTTAAAAATCTGGCCCGGCATACACGGCAGTCACGTTTGCCCATTCCGTCCCCCCGCGTTGTCTCACGTTTGTCCACGGTGGCCTGAAACGGGGCTGCCGTGGTCGCCGGGGACATGGTGTAAACCTAGCATTAGACTGTAAGTGGGAGAGGGGGGATGTCCGTCGCTAAATATGCTCGAGGCCGAGGCCGGGACCACTGGTTTTTTTGTTGTTGGGGGGGGGGGGGGGGGGAAGGGGGGGGGGGGGGGGTTATCAACATGAACAATACTGCCCAAGACCACTGGTTTAGATGGCCGAGACCGAAACAAAGTGAACCTTTCTGAATCTTAATGGGTGGGGGTGTACACACCCAACGCGCCCCCCTGGGTACGGGCCTAGACATGAGCAATTAACGAATATTACACATTCCAACAAAATAAGGAGGGAATACAACATTACTTTAAACATAACTTAAACGGATCTAGTAACTTTGTTGAGTGACGAATGGTTTGTAAAATTATGTCGATTTGTGATTCAATATGTCATCTGAGTACTGTGTGAAAAATTCGCGTTAAATGGATGTTATATAGCCGAGCACAATTGCAAAGCAATATTCCCTAACGCATTATACTGACTTTGTATACAGTTAATATGACTACTATATTCAGCGCATAGTTAAAAATCTGAACACGTCAATCGCTAATATCTTTTTAACGCAAGGGGACCTGTTTTAGTGCTTCTTTCAGTAATACGGATACAACACGGTATGAGAGATCCACTAGATTTTAATTAGGTTTTGTGGATTTGGAAAATGTTACTATTTCCCTTTAATATTAAAATAGTGTCTCAGTCGATTTATGGGATACGCCACAAGAAGTTCGAAATATAAAGACGATTGAAAACAATACATTGCCATACTTTCATTTCGAGGGAATAATTATGAAATAATTCACATAATTTAATAT
This sequence comes from Echinarachnius parma, assembly GCA_037951105.1. Taxonomy (NCBI): domain Eukaryota; kingdom Metazoa; phylum Echinodermata; class Echinoidea; order Clypeasteroida; family Echinarachniidae; genus Echinarachnius; species Echinarachnius parma. The sequence continues at coordinate 9,895 of JBAMJV010009268.1, forward strand.
CAGGATTTGAATTCGATGATTGGGGTACACCGCAATAAGTTAAGAATATATTGAAAATTGAAAACAATACTGCATTAGCATACTTTCATTTCAAGGGAATATTACACTATGGTTTAAATTCGATTTTGGGGTACACCACAATAAGTTAAGAATATATATTAAAAATTGAAATCAACACATGGACAAATTAACTTTTCAAGGGAATGTAACACAATTGACGTAAATAAATATGACAGTATTGTTTACAACCGATGTTTGGGGTACGCCACAATACGTTAAGAATATATTAAAACTTGAAAATAATACATTGGCATACTTTACTTTATAGGGAATATAACATAATTATGGTTAAAATTCAATTCCCGGGGTACACCACCATCATGACCACAGGAGGTTAAGAATATAGTGAAAATTGAAACAATATACATTGGCAAACTTTTATTCCTGGGTAATCTAACAAAATTGACACAATTATATAGATATATATAGTATGGTTTAAATTCGATTTTGGGATATACCACAATAAGTTAGGAATATATTGAAACTCGAAAACAATACATTGTCATACTTTTATTTCTTGAATTAAAACAAAAGAAAACACTTGTGAGATGCCTCCCAACTCCCAATTACAATAATATAACCTCTTGTCAAGTGGTTAGGCTAGTATTTTATAAAAAATGTCTGCGCAAATCAAAGCATAAATCTCAATGTCTTGATGCTAAATTGGTTAATTTAATTAAATTAAAACAATACCAGTCACTGGATGAACTGTAGAATGCTGTCCCCTTAATACGAATGGATGTCATATAAATGATTGTCATTTGATTTGATTTATATAATTTATATAAATGACCTAACATTTAGCTACACACAAGTTTAAGCACTGACATGGAGATCATACTTTTCCAGTGTTAACACAATCCATAGCTTTATGGCAGTTTATCGACTTAGCAATTGAAATCATTACCCGGCGCCTTTTCCTTTTTGTTGGAATTAGTTAGGTGTTATTTTCTACCTTTCCGTAAACTTGTTTCATAACGACAGCTTCCCCTTGGCTCTGGATTCATTATGTTTTGTAGGCTGAGTGCAATCATAATTATATAATGTAATGAGTCATTAAACAAATAGTCGTAAACATGCATTTTCGTAGAGTTAATTACAGCTTTACAATCGAGTGTCATTTAAAAAACAAACAAAAAAACCCCAGAAAGGTCCACTTTTCATCGGTCTCGGCAATTGCTTACATTGGTCTCGGTCTCTGACACGATCACCCCCCCCCCCCCCCCCCCCCCCCTCGCTTACACAACTAAACCAGTGGTATCGGTCTCGGGCCCCTTGAAGTATCCTGCATGTACATTGCGCTCATTATGCCACTAACAATGCATGCGATGGAATAATGATGTTCATGTTTCATGGCTACCCTGATATGTAATAGATAGCTTATGATAGATATCGCTAGTTGGGAGGAAAACGTGGCTTTGATTTGATTAGAATTCCGGTGTAATTGCTGCCATTCCTTTTTATTTAAAAAAAAAGTAAAACATCATGTGAATTGTGTTTTTGGTGGTCATGACAAATGTTTTGTCTCAATTATGTTCACTTTATAATATGCATAATTATTATGTTATTTTCAACATGTCACAATATCATACAAACTCGGATTGTTATATGGCCTCCGACAATGTTCTTGTTAAAAAAAACCCAATTTGTTCACCCTTGAATTTATATGACTATAAATATAGTTAATAATGTTATGGTTTCAATTTAGTACAGTTTTGGTAGGGCTGATCAGGCTTTAGTTACCAAAACCTGCACAATAACATTACAAATTAATAGTTATAACTGCACCATGCTCGAAAGGTATAGAAAACTACAAATGACTAAGTAAAAAGCCTGTTATCATTCATAAAGAGCCATTAAAACACAAGAGGGTGCTCTCTAAAAAGCATTGGTTTAAACCTTTTTTCATAAAAATTAAGCATGTGATGTTTTGTTGAAATAATGATTAAATAGAGAGATCATCAAAAACTATTTAAAAACCTCTTTTGACAATTTTTGAAAAAGTGTAAGCATTTTTAAATTTTTTATTATCGAATCAATCTGGGCCCCAGATTTATTCAGATAGGATATGTTTTCCTTACAAATGAGTCTTGTTTTGTTTGAAACGAAAGTTTTGATTCATGAAAGATTATTGTAAACAAAATTTAAAATAACAAAATGAGTGTAAAATTTGAAAGAGCATAATATTTTAGTGACAGAATAAACTTTATTCGATCAAAATCAGTTCAGAAATGGCTGATATATGCATAAACATAGCGATTTGTAATAATTGTGGGGCCCCACAAGTATTCAATAATTTTGAACCAGCCGTTAAAAAAAATTTAAAAAAACCCTTCCTCTTTTCAAAATTTTTCAAAAGAGGTTTTTAAATAGTTGTTGATTATCTCTCTATCTAATCACTATTTCAACAAAACATCACATGCGCAATCTTTTTGTTTAAATGGTTGAAACGGATGAGTTTTTAGAAAGCGCCCTCTTGAATTTGAACGGCTCTTTTTTAATGATAACGCTTTTTACTTAGTCATTTGTAAGTTTGCATTCCTTTC
>JBAMJV010009268.1:15000-50000 GCA_037951105.1 Echinarachnius parma
TCTTTCTCATCATCATCATCATCATCATCATCATCATCATCATCATCATCGTCGTCCTCATCATCTTCATCATCATCTTCATCATCATCATTATCATCATCACCATCATCATCACCATCATCATCCTCATCCTCATCATCCTCATCATCATCATCATCTTAGCCTCGAAAAGCAGGGCACCGCCATAACTGTGATAAGAAGCTATGAATATTAATTATTACATATTTTTACAGTAATTTTTGCCACTCCCAATCAAACGGAGGACGGGTAAGCTACTCTTCACTAAAGAATAAAAAAAGGCAATTTAATATAAAATAATATTTATGTTTTTGTTACCAAAGGGCAAAACAAAAAATACAAATCGAATTTACAGTATAAGGTAACTTGTTTGGTGTTTGAGACACACTTCACATTCATGATAAAGGATTATTGAAATACTCGCGATTTTACTTAATAATAACATGGGTATAGTTGAGGGGAAAGAAGCGTTCTAGATAAGTGTGTACAAGGCCATGCGAGAGAATGAGGTGGACATTGCTTTGTCTTTAATCATGTTTGTTTCTTTTTTAATGCTTTCTGCACGAAAACAAACTCGCTGAATAAAAGTGTATTGTTTTCGAAATAAAATTACATTTAGTTGCTTCGTTCGAAACGTAGATACTCATAAATCGAAGTGGAAATCCGCGTCAACAAAAGGTCACGTACACGTAGAACAAAACGAAGAAACAAATAAGATTATTTGACATTCGGACCAAAAAGTAAAACTCTCAGAAAATGTTCAAGGTTTTTTACCGTGGTAATCAATCTGTCAACAAGTATTAAAACTGAAAAGAGGAAAAACAATCATATTCGCTGAAAACATGTTTGCCCACGCAATAACAAACATTTGAATATAAATTTGAATTTGATTTGGATGGCTAAGGCACGGAAGGACTCATAGACCACGTCATGTTTGTGAAACATCCTATAATACATACACGGAAAAGGGCATTTCATTTATTTAATACTTTCTCCCTCTCTCATAAATAATAATAATAATGTTTCGATTTATATAGCGCCTAATATGATTGATAATCATCTCTAAGCGCTTTACAATGATAATATTATCCCCGGGCATAGGATACAATGCAAACCAGCACACATTGTGTGCACCATCTCCACTCCCTGGGGAGCATTCCTTCCAAGCGGTTCATGGGCATTGAGAAGATCCTTCACATAATTATAGGCTTTCACCAGTCCTCCTACTGGGTCCCCATTTATACACCTGGGTAGAGAGCAGCAATTGTGGATAAATTGTCTTGCTGAAGGACAAAGTCAGTGGCAGGGTTCGAACTCGGGATCTCATGCCACCCCCCCCCCCCCCCCCCCCCCCACCCCTTTCTGCTCCTGCAGTGGTATAGCCAATTGGGGTTGCAGGGGGAATATATTTGCTCTCTTACTGCCCTCGACTGTGGACGAAATTATATAATATACAAATACAATTGAATTCTTACTTTTGGCAAAGATTGCTACACTATTTGGAAACCTTGCCATATAAGCGAAACAACAAGGTACAAGAGAAGTGTAAAATCTCCTATCGATTTTGGCTGAATGTTCAAAAAGTTAATGGATCACTTTAACCCAATCAAGAGTACGTTGTTGCGTTCTGCATAGACCACAACACACACGAGTACTTTGTTGCGTTCTGCATAGATCACAGCCCGAGTACGTTCGAGACAATCCTGAATGGGTTAAAATGAGGCTTTCTTCACTAAATTAATATTCACGCAGGTGTTATTTAGTGACAATTGATAAGTGGCAAAACGTAACAATTTCCCTAGTATATCCGGTGTTACTTTCAATAACGCCAAAAGCACCTGTAACAGTTAATATAGGTTTTCCCATTCATTTTAACACTTTTGTCATTCAATTTCGTCCCGAGAAGCCGAGAATGTGCCAATGCCAACTTCAATTTCGTCTATTGTCGACCAATTTCACAAAAAGTCCATTCAATTTAGTCATTTGTCACACATTTTCGGCCAGTACAATTCAAATTCGTCAGTCACAGATGTGCTCAGCAACTGTGACCGACGAATTTGAATTGTAATCGACGAAAATGCGTGACGAACGACTAAATTGAATGGACTTTTTGTGAAATTGGTCGACAATAGACGAAATTGAAGTTGGCATTGGCACATTCTCGGCTTCTCGGGACGAAATTGAATGACAAAAGTGTTAAAATGAATGGGAAAACCTATATCATACCTCTAGAACCCTGTCATCTGATTGGTTAAAAATAATAGAAGGCATATAAATCGATTTGCCCAACCTAATGCCTCGGGCCATAATGGAGATCACATTGGGCCTATAATTTAAATATGCCCCTCATATCAGTCAATACAATGTATAATAGATGTCGGTAATATTGAAACAAATCGCATTTCATCTTTATCCTATCAAGTATTCTGTTTATGTTTTATTAATGCTCCTTTTTCCCCCGAAGCTATGGATATAAAATTTGCATGGATTACTGAAAGGCGAAGACAAAATTTGAACAGGGAATAGAGTATATTAGTGACATGTGAGTGAATTATTGATATGATACTAATCAAAACTATGTATTTGTATTGAAGTATTCAGGAAGGTGTTATTGTCATGTTAAATATATAAAATGACGCATCACCACTCAATGACCGGTGTTGCTTTCAACGGGAAACAAACACTCATGTCAATTTTTTGATAACTATCATTAATATTGATATCAATCGGATGACCATAGGATTTTTCAGTAATGGAAAAGTTAATCGCGTTACAGATTTTAGATTCTAAAAAGGGTATTATTTTGTTCAAATCTCATAATAATTATTTTGAATCATCAAAGTTTCTATAAGTTGGCAGTTGTGCTCGAAGCTATGATTAAAGGATTTGCAATTCTGGCCTGGAAAAGGCATAGGTATTGAGCATGTATAGTGTACCATATAATATATACATGAGCGATAAGGAATTATTCATCATATTCATGGTAAAAATAATAATATCTCGATTTAGCAACTTACTCCCCTCGACAACGAATCGGACTAATATGCAAAACATCATCAAAGTTTCTATAAGTTGGCAGTTGTGCTCGAAGCTATGATTAAAGGATTTGCAATTCTGGCCTGGAAAAAGCATAGGTATTGAGCATGTATAGTGTACCATATAATATATACATGAGCGATAAGGAATTATTCATCATATTCATGGTAAAAATAATAATATCTCGATTTAGCAACTTACTCCCCTCGACAACGAATCGGACTAATATGCAAAACAAGTATAGTTGTACAAAAGAGACTACTCAAATTAAATATAATCAAATCAAATAAAATCAAAAAAAGCTATAAGCTAAACATTTCTGCAGTGCTTCAAGTTTTGTATGTGACATTTTATCATTTCACATTGGGCTTTTGTTTAGTGCACGTTCTATATTAAACCACTCTTGCAACCACAACATTCGTTTCGTTTCGTTTTTAGAGCCCTTTCACACACGGGCCAAATCGTGATTGCAATCATAATTGTAATCATGTTTACAATCACGGTGATTCTGTTGCCGACCTTTCACACGAGGAAAAAGACTTCGCGCAGACCGTGATTAGAATCGCGATTCTGGAGACGTGTTTCTGTGTACCTGTCAATCAAACAAGACGCTAGTACTACACTGCACCGGCGGAAGTGCATGTAAGGTCACGTAAACTCCGCCTCCCGAATCGTGTTTTGGAGGTCAAGCCGTTCACACGAGAGATTCGCACTGTGAATTGAGTAAATCGTGATTAGAAAACACCTCCGGACCACGAGTTTCGCGATTCGTGATTCTATAGTTTGCTTTCACACGGACAAAAAATACCGTGATTGGAGTGAAAAATTATTCCAATCGTGATTGCAATCACGATTTGGCCCTTGTGTGAAAGGGCTCTTATTCATTCCAATTTCAAATTAAAAGGTGAACAAAATATACAAAGTAATAAATCATGAATTCCCAATTTTAAATTCTAACAATTGAAATACCAATGTATAATAACGATGTAATAACATACAAACCAGCAAAGACACATCGAAGATTATAATGTAATTGTACGATTAATATAACATACGATTATGCTGATCACAAATGACTATGGAGTATATTATGCCAATGTTAGGGTGAAATATAATGCTGAAGGTTATCGTATGATGACATAAAGAAGCAATTGTGTAAAAGGGTTAACGAACAAAAATAACTGGAATGTGATGCGGGGATTAAGCCTGCTAGATCGAATGATTCGACGTGCGTCAATTATGAAACATGAATGCTGCTCTTTTCTCGAAAAAAAAAATCGCCTTCAGCAAAGGTTCAGTAGGATATTGCAAGTTGATTAGATTCCTGGCACCGGCTTAATCCCAATTGCTATTATGTAGTCTGGAGTTTAATTCCCAAAATGCGCTAAATCCACTTTACATCAAATTTATGTTAACGATGTATCCTATACACGTTTACAGCGATAAGCCTCGCCGTTTGCCACTAAATCATATCTTAAAGACAAACTACGCGAGAAAAATCAGAACATTGTTCCATAAACATGTGACTGTATAAAAAGTCAAAAATATAAACGCGTTTTTCACCAAAGTAGATTAAGCGCCTTTTGGAAATAAACTCTTCAATTGTAAAGGCCCAGTCCCATACTGACGACTTTCACGGCGACTCGCAACGACTCGCAACGATTTACTAGAACGAATCGACTCGATTTAGCCACGGTTTTGGGCATGGGCGTAGCGACTTACGTAATACCTATTCATCAGGGGGGGGATGAATGAATAGATCATCCCCCAGTTGAATGGGTATCAATGACAGATCTACGCCCATGGTTTTGGGGAAGAACCGATACGATGTAATACGATGCAACACGACCTAAAGGAGTGGTCACATTGGACACGACTCCCTACGACTAGACCCACGAATGCAGTACGCATTGGTACAAATCTATGGCAAGCCGTTTTTAACATTTATTCATATTTCTTGATATCAAGAATTCAATTCTTGATATCAAGAAATCGAATTCTTGATATCAGGAAATGCATTCTTGATATCAAGAAATGCATTCTTGATATCAAAAAATACTTTTCTGTATTGGTAATACTTGATATCAAGAAATAAACTGATATCAATAATTCAATTATTGATATCAAGAAATAGGAATGTTAAAACGGCTTGCCATAGATTTACTACCAATGCGTACTGCATTCGTGGGTCTAGTCGTGGGGAGTCGTGTCCAATGTGACCACTCCTTTAGCGATTTTCTCGACGAACGTCAAATCGTTGCGATTCGCCGTGAAAATCGTCAGTATGGGATTGGGCCTTAAAGAATTGACAGTGTAACCCTGACACAAATGTCATGTTATCTGCTCCTGCTCCAATCTCAACTTCAATTACTGATATTTCATTTCGTCCTACATATTCTACGGGAGTGAGAAATAAATTGATATAATTGAGCTGTTCATGTAATCGTCTAAAGCCAAGTGCCCTAGTGATCTGGGCCTAGCGATCTAGAGCGATCTTGCCCGAATAGGAGCGATCCCCTGAGATCTGTGGTTAAGTCGCCAAGTGGGCACCAATGGCCGCACCAGATCGCTGTAACTCGCGTCCGCAAGGGTGGTGTCGGTTGCGGTCGCCGGGGTTTTGACATGTTCAAAAATCTGGCGACCAGGTCGGTCTCGATCGCATTCGCGGCGATCTGGTGCGATCTGGTGCGATCTGGTGCGGCCATTGGTGCCCACTTTGCGACTTAACACAGATCTCAGGGGATCGCTCCTATTCGGGCAAGATCGCTAGGCGCAGATCGCAAAGTGGGCACTGGGTTTATTAAAAAAAACTCGCAAAGCGCGTTATGATGTCAAGACAAGCAAGAGCGAACAATACCTGGCTGTAATTCTCAACCATGCACGCATGCGTGGAAATAGGGACAATAGGAAGTCGCCGTGAGATCGCATAGTGGGCACCGAAAAGATCGCGTACGCAATGAGATCGGGCTGACTCGCGGCGAACTGGTGCGATTCACACCGAACCGAGATCGCTAGCAACTCGGGCTAGATCGCAAGCGCAGATCGCCTAATGGGCACTGGGCTTCTGTCTCTTTATATTAAAGAACAGTCACGTCCTACATCTTAATCACCTAAAATGTAGCACAAAATAATTGACTGATTTTTAACACGTCTAAACGATATCTGGATTCAGATATTGGCCCCGTTGCAGAAAGAGGACAATCGATTGTAAGTCAGATCATGTGACTAAATGCGCAAATCTGATTGGTTGAAATGCGCAAAGTTTTCTGACTTTCTGACAATTAATTGCAACTTATACAATCGATGGTATCTCTTTCTGCAACGGGGCCCTTGTATGACATTTACTAAATGACGGTCATCATGGGCAAGACCGCTGTTTGAAGGACTTGATTTGCTTACTAGGCAATTGCAATATAGCATAATATTTACAAAATATATACTACAATAATATAATATAATACTATAATCTAACATTTCCACATCTTTTAGCCCCCCCCCCCCCCCCCCGTCCCCTCCCGTTGATTGTCACATTCTTGCTACCTCATTGTGATCATAGGAAAAAAGGCCTATTGGTCATATTGGTTGACACACTAAACTATTCTTTAATACTGACCTCTTTATATTACGCTACACCACATACTGATAGTGACAGTAATTGGCGCAGCCCCTTTCAACCAATGAATGTGGGGGGTGGGGTGGGGGGGGGGGGGGGAGCGGAGGTCAAAAAAGGGCACGCGTTCCCATGAAGAGGAGGGGACACAATAAGAGTATTGATTCTCATGAGGGGGGGAAGGGCGGTCACGGATGTGATGCGGCCACAGACCCCAGGGTCTGCAGCTTGATTCCAGGGTGGCTATAATCCTTTTAATAATGGCTTAACCTTTCTGTGCCGTCAATTTACCTGTCAAGTCAAATACAAACAAAATGGAATAGAAAGGTTATCAATTTTAATTGGACCGACAACTGAAATAGAGCTGACTGTCATCACTACTTCTCGCATGTCTTGGCAGGACATGAAGAACAAAGTGTATATCCTTCCTCGCCCCATACTTACTCTACTATTATTTAATGGCTTCGCTAAGGGAGGAGGCAAGGCGGCGATTGCCTCCCTAATGACTTACTTAGTTAGCCCCATGAACCTTCCCTAGGCTAGTGCACATGGCGGTTTTGAATGGGGGCTCTGGCATGCAAGGAGGGAGCCCCCTCCCAATGTTATTTTGGTAAATTTAGTCACCAGATATACGTTCAGTTATAGGAGTTTTAATAAACATGTTTTTGGATATTCACCTCTTCCGAGGTAGGACAATTATATTTGGTGAAACATACACAAATATTATCATTAGCTTGTCGATAAGAGGAAGGTTCAGCACCTTCCTCCCATCTCGCCAAAATGTTGGACATCGTACGCCCATACCTAGTTGTTATCCTAAAATAAAACTGGATTAACCCACATTCTCTTACAGTGGCTCATCTTTTCTCGAGGATCAAAAAGACATATATTTTCGGTAACCCTTTCATATCTGTGGAGTTTGCCTAGCATATAATAGAATGTTGTTATGTGCTGTTGAAGGTAATGTAATTTCCTGCGGCTCTGACATCCATACAAAAGGTCTCTTGACATACTATTAAAATGATTTAAATGGTTAGCGGCAATTTGTGTCCTTTGATCCTGGACTATCGGTCCACCTTTTAAGAAAAATCTGACCGATGCTCTGCAGTAGTAAATAGTTTTTATTATAGGACAGGCTACCCCTCTTAGTTAGTTACAAATACTGGTCCCCCTTTCGCTCTCTTTTTACCTCTGTTTTGGTAAAACCATGTATACGCCACAGGTAAGTATTATTCACCCGTCACTCTGTCATGATCATGTCTATACTGCCCGATCGTCCTTCTCAGGTTTCGAGATCCGTTTAATACGACACGGCGTGCCTCAGCTCTCGAAACCCGCACGGCCAAAGGTGTGACAAAAAGGGCGCGATGGAGTGTAGGGGCACTGTCTTGATCACCCCTTGCCTTGATGTGTAACCACATTTTATGCACCCTGCCCCCCCCCCCCCCCCCCCCAGTGGCGTAGCGTGGTCGGACTGATCAGGGGGGGGGGGGCACGCACAATTATTTGGGGTGGGGGAGAACACCTTATGTTTCATATTGTTTTTTTAAATTATTATGGGGGGGGGTGCACGTGCCCCCATGCCCCCGTCGCTACGCCACTGCGCCCCCCCCCCCCCCCCTTTCAGTTGAGAGCAGCATATTAGTTTGCATCACGTTGCCCACAGTTGGAAATATTGTCACCCTATTTATTCCCCGTACAATTATTTGACCCTGGTACGCCGCTCCGCGAGGTAAGGTTATAATGGAAGATCACTGTATCATCTCGCTCTTTATTAGATGCATCTAGTTCGCGATACCCATGGATATAGAGCGAAGTTATCACTATCATTCTACTTTGATACTCCGAAGGAGGGCATCGACTGATGAACTGAATCATATAAGTGATATAGGACGAAGCTATTCTATCATGGTCTTTTGTTTGAAGGAGAGTGGGTAGAGGAATATTAAAGGGATCTAGTAACATTGTCAAAATCTGAAAAAACTTACTTCGATCTCAAGTGGTTCTCTCATACCTTGTTGTATTGGTATTACCAATAGAAACATGGAACATGTTTTTTAATATCGAATTTCCCTTTCTTGAAAAAGATATTTACGATTGCAGTGTTCGGATTTGTAATTATCCACTGGAAAGTTATAACTGTGCACAAATATTGGGTCAGAACACGACAACACATTTGTAAAAATAATTCTATACTGAAGGTATGAAGAATTGTAATCGGGCAAATGGCATCATAGAATGGAGTCATAGAAAATATTCATGTGTACATGTTCATATAATTATTACCCTTTTGATAATTTCAAATTTTTGCCGGATGCAAGGGATGTAAATAGACTACATCGGCCAAAAGCTACGATACAAAACAACAAAATGTTTACTTAGGCACGCGAAGATCCTTTCCCCAGAAAGGGTGTCTTACTTTTCCAAGAGGACTGTCAACTCATCACACAATCGTTATTACATAATTATGTAATTAAACCCGTTTCCTCCTTACCATGCTAACATCAACATTGACATTCCATAGAAATAATGTATGATTATGCATCATGTTTTTCCCGGCAACAGGTTAACCCGTTACCTACCGAAGTACTGAAATTGCCATAGTATTAATCCAGAGAGATTAACAGTTTCCTGTAAGTTATGAGTTAACAAAAATGGACACAACAATGTCCAGTGTTCCGGAGGCGTATACGTCCCTCTGGAAGCCCTTTTACCAAATAAAACAACCACCTTGGACAAATCCCCCGACGAATGAATGAAGATCACAATACAGGTTACACGGACTAATGGATATCACCTTACCTGCTAACAAGATTATATATAACTGAGATGGCGTTAATTCAGTTACAAAGCATTTGCAATCTAGAAGAAAGAAACGAACACACAATATCACCAGCGAAATATCAATATGCAACTGTTCTCAACCCACCTTTCCTTTAGCATTGTTTAGCATATTTAGCCTAAGGGGCGTCATCAACGGCTTGCATGGGCAACCACCTTCCCCCATCCATCTCTGCCCTCTGCATACAACATTTGTGTCCCTAATCCGTGTCGTGATCATGTTGATTCAAGTTAGCGGATCTAGACTGTAACAGTACGGCAGTGTGACTACAACTAGACAACCTAACAGCTGGTTTCACTATCGATGTTTCATATCAGCCACTCCTGGCTATGCATCATAAATGCTGCCCTCTGTCTAGTCTCTTTAATTAATTTTTTACTTAGACACTTCCTCGCGACGCTTGATATTATGTAATTATTTCATTGTCTTACACACGTTGATAAGATCGCAATTGTGATGCGTTCCACTTGCTTAATGGGTAAGTCGGGAGTTTGGGACGAGAAGTTGTATGCAGTGGGAGCAAAGGATTAATGCTGACTGTGCCAACAATTGACATCTAACATTGGTCGGCGAAGTCGGATAACCTTTTCGGCGGTCAACTACCAACTGACCGATCCCAGCCTCACTCAGGCGTCCTCCCTGAAGGACGGTAGCGTAGCTAGGGGGGGGGGGGGGGGGGGCTGTTCCCCCAATAATTTGAAGAAAAGGCAAAGAAATACATAAGGTGTGCCCCCAAAATATTTTGTAGGCCCCCTCAATCAGTCTGACCACGCTATGCCACTGCTAAAAGGTCGTCTATACAATTTGTCTTTTCTTCCGTTGCTATCATGCTATAGGCCCATCAACATGTAAAGGGCAATGCAACTCAAGAATAGAGTTTATCCTACTTGATATATCGTAATATGCCTTTTTATTATATATAACATAACTCCGACTAAGATTTCTGCTTTGGGAGAAATATGTGAAAACTCTATCGGGCTTACCACTATTCATGCGAACACTGGAGGCCGCCATTATTAGGTGTGTGCGGACTTATGATCAGTGATATGCACTAATGCATTTCAAAAGGACCTATTGTTACCATTGTCTGAATACTTGTAGATGATTTGACGAGTCTGTAAATCAATGAAAAGCAGTGAAAAGCATGTCGGGCAATTACAAGAACATGGCCGCTCCCATCACCTTTTGCCGCCGTAAGAATTAGTAAAATGTGGGTATGTTCACGTAAGGATTTCATGGGATCCAGGAGGTAAAAATTGCCAAGGTATGTATCAAATAAAATGTCTGTTCACCCCTTAAACGATAATAATAGCCGAAAGCAATAGTTTCATTGCCCTTTAACCAAACACGGCGTAAGGATAGGCTTATGTATATATATATATATAGCATGTCTGTAGGATTAAATCAAATGTTGTAAACTTCACATTTTAATTTGCATTTCGATGTTTAAGGAGGTTTTGGTAACCTTCTCAAATTCCATAAGATTTACCTAGAAAACTAGCCATTCCCATTTACCTCTTTGTAATCGTATTGCCAGTAGAAACATGAAGCAGGTGTCGGTTTTCCGAATTTCTCTTTCGTTATAATGATATTTATAAATTAAGTGTTCGGATTTTAAATTCTCTATAGGGAGAACTTAACTGTGTACAAAGTAAGTGCAGTAAGTATGCAGATCTATACCACTCCGCATTTTCGTTCATTACTCGGTCAGATCATTCAATTACCCGTGGAATATTCACAGATCACAAAGATTCCCAATTTAATTATTAATTCGTCAGATTTTGCACTTATCAACAAAGTTACTAGATCCCTTTAATTGCATTATTATTCTGTCCAAGCAAAGAGAGTGAGATGGTCCTTGCACCTCCCTAGATCATCTGGCCCACGGATGATGTTGCTGTTAATGTACCGGAACATGCTTGAGGGGGATGACCACATTTTGTTTTCACGAAGAGCATTGAAGAGACTGACTTGCAAATGACATGAAAACAAAGTTACCTGTCGATGAGTTGAAATATAAATAACAGAGATGCTACTACAAGGATCTTTGGCTGTCATCACGAGTGCTACACAATGCCCATGGCGATGCTTGTTCTCTGTCCCTCATAATTATATTGAAAAAAGTGTTTTCTTTTGCTTTGATGATAGACATGATGAAATCAAGTAAAAGTCAAATAAAAGCAAAGAAGATGCAAAACTAAAAAGAAGAAGACATCATTAGGGATTTCTGGCGTAGTTAAACGGAGACGGGGCCAAAGGGGGCATGACTGTGTCCCATATAATTTGCCAAAAACAATTCATGAAACATGACTTTTTAAAGATAAGCTATATATATATATATATAGTGTCCCCCAAAGTTTGCGTGCCCCAAAACTGTCTGACGCCGATACATAGCCACTGCTCGCGGCTATGTTTTCAGCTTCCTAAGCTAGTTTCCTCGTCTTCTTTAGATATGAAATGATTAAGTCGGCAAGTACTATTATCTTTCGAAATCGAATTTGTATCTCCGTTACGTGACAATTATCATCAATGAGGGATTCGGTTGGAAACTGATACTGTTCCGTTAATGTTAACATGAAGTAAACATTATCTTTTATTTCGTATTGGTTGAAGCATCAAAACATGCCCACAGCTATTAATCAACTTTTGAGCCACTTTCCATGGTTTGGAATAATGATTAGGTTACCCACGCTCTGTTCAGCTTCTGAGTAAATAGACGTTAAAGAGGTCGTATCCGAGCGGTTGCAGCATATCCCTATATAGAGTAAAGGTGTGGAAGCTCACTGGTTCGAGACTCACGTTGGTCAACGTCAAACAAAGTCGGGAAATACAGTTCGGCGAAGGTGAAAGCATAGGCTCTATCTATCGTCGACAAGGGTTCAATCCCCATCGCTTTAATTATGATATGATCAATATACAATTAAATATTAAAAAACTATGCTCCAGCACTATTCACGTGATACTACCGCCACGACCTTACAAAACATTCCTCTATTTACCTAAGGTACTTATTCAAAACCCATTTTTGTAAGGCCTCACGTCTTCTGAACATCAGAAAGGACACGATGTGAGTGAGTGATATCGCGCTCATAAAGAGGGGCTGCAGTCGCTCGTGTGATAGTCGTTCTCACATGTAGTTCGTGCCGTTCTGTGGAGACTTTATCAACAGAAAGCCCTGTTAAACATGATATCATTTAAAATTTAGGTCCGGTGGCAATATATTTGAGATAATTAGGGATAGAATGAACCTTCTTAGTATTAATATTCAAAGGGATAGTTGAGTTTTGGTATAGAGGGCGCTACACAAAATAATTTAGTTGTGAGATAATGAAAAACTGAGTGTCAAATTCGAAAGAGCATACAATTTTAATGACAGAATACACTTTATTTTATCAAAATCGGTTCAGAAATGGCTGAAATATCCATAAACATAACCATTTGTAATAATTGTGGGGCCCCACAATTATTCGATAATTTTGAACCAGCCGTTAAACATTTTTATAAAAATGCTTCCTTTTTTCAAAAATGTTCAAAAGAGGTTTTTAAATAGTTGTTGATTATCTCTCTGCCTAATCACTATATCAGGTCAAAGAGGCACACGTTTACACGTGGGGCAAATGACCCCTTACGTCTAAAGATAAACGCCACAGGGTCGGCCGACCTTTTCGACAGCGGGATGCCCGTCATTCACTTTTCAATTAAATATCATTCCACGTCAAAAGCTTCGGTGTATATAGCTTAGGGATAACAAGGGACCCCCGTTTTTAATATCTTGACTCTACGGACCAAACATGCATCAGTATGACAAACATTGCATTTTATTTATGGCACAGGTTGCCCCTAAAGGGATTCCTCGACCGCTCTTAGCCTCAACACCCCTCGGTCAGTTTGTTGACCATGTCTACGCTAGCCACTGGTCAAGCGTCAAGCGTACTTTGAATATTTTGTTTTACATGAAGCCTTCCCCCTTTTGATAAGCTACTTAAATGGCAATACAAGCCCTTCCGGCGTCATACACAGTGGCCGGAGCGCCCTTTCCACACCACTTTATAGTTACACTTCAGCCAAGGTCAAATCCACTTCTTTTTTCTAATGCGACCTGTACTTTTTTGACCATCAGTTAGTTCCAAACATTTATTGACTTATTCTCTCCTTGATTTCGACATTCGCAAATAATTTTATGTCATACAACTACAAGTATTGTAAAGGCAAAAATTCCTTGGCCAGTGCATTAATCCATGGCTAAAGGTGAAAGGGAGAATCTATTTCATAATTATTTGAGGCATGATTATTGTTTTGGGAATTATATGGCAGAGGCTGATTGATGCCATGAAATCAAGTTTTTTGTCGGTAGAATTAATGAAGCACGATTAACCGTTCCCTATTTTAACTTAAAATAAACAATATAATCACTAACAAACGCACACACACACCCACCAACCCACCCACCACACACATACACACACACACACACACACACACACACACACACACACACACACACACACACACACACACACACATACATACACATACACACATACACACACACATAATACATACATACACACACAATCACATATACACTGGCACTCTCACAAACCTACACACGCATACATACGAACACACACGCACCAACATCAACATTTTGTCATGCAGTCCCCAAACGAAGATAGATGGATAATTTACACCCATACCATAAAGACCTTTCTATAAGCCCATCGACCTTTGCTAGCTGCCCTGGAACAACGTCAAAAAAGGCGACCTTTTCTTTTCAATTTAGGGTTAGAGTGATATGAACATTGGCGTAGCGTCACAATTGGGAAAGGGTACTGTTGTCCTTTGGTCGAATATGATACTTAGTATTTCCTCTTTCCCCATTCGCTAAGGTATGATTCGATATTTCCCCAAATATTGGATGATTATACAATTAGTAATGGGATGACGTTTGTCCGACCGGTAAGTAGCGGGAGGGAGGAGGGGTGGGGCGCACCTCCCTAGCCCCCACTTCATACCACGATATAATTATGTAGAGGTAGTATAGTCTTTGTGGATGTTGGGAGGTGAAAACAGGGAGGCGCAAACCTAAGCCCCTCATATTGCGATTCGACGATGTTGTTCGATCGTTGTTGATGTTGAGAGTGAAAACAATGTGCACCTGATAATATTATGGGATAGCCTCAAGATCACACCTCTTACTGTTATGTCTGGACCTCTACCGGCCCTGATGAAATTAGCCTCAATGTTGTTCGATGGTGGCGGATGTTGGGAGAGTAAACAATGCATACCTCCTCATCACCTTCATCAACCAATGATCGATAATAATAATTTCGTACCCTCACCAGGAAGGGCCGACATCGACTTCAAGGGATCGGCTTAATCTGATGGCGGTCTCCTTCGTTCCATCCGTTTGTCAGTTCTATAATTTCATATGACTTTTTAAAGAGACATGTTTCTGTTTAATTGATTAATTCTTGCACAGACTGAATGATTGTTGTACTTAAAATTTATATTTGTTTGATTATTATCTTAATTTTGATATCTCTGTTTGATATACCGTAATGCATTTTGTTCAGAAATAAAATTGTTTAGTTGTTGCTTTGTTTTGCTTTTTGGGCGTTCATTCAATTAGAATATTTACGCTAAATACAATGAATCCGTGGACATATGAAGAGCTTGGTTCCAAAAGGCGCTAAATCCACTTTCCATAAAAACTGAGTAAACGATATCAGTACACTAAGCTATAATACGTAGCAACCTAGAAACCAAAAGTTAAGAAGTTGGACAAAGAAACATTGCATTTCTCCAAAGTTTAAAAAGTGGAGCAAGCGCCTTTTGGAATTATAAGCTCTTCATAAAATGTTGCTTCGTCCCACTTATGTGTTTGCATTGCTTCTGATTAATGGGGGCGGGGGGGGGGGGCATGGGGGAGAGAAGGGGTGGCACGTGCCCCCGGAGCTACGTCACTGGCTATACCAACAATTACAATTTGGCTTTTAATGTACCCAGTGGAGCCAAAGTCAATTTAAAAGGAGGCTAAGTGATAGATTAGGATCCACACGAGGGGAAAGCTATAGACCAAAAGGTTTTACCGGTGTTCTTTAAGTCATCACACTCCTTTCCTCACAAACACATCTACCAAAACATAAACTCGAATTGATCTCTTTTAACATTTTCTTTTGAAACATTTTATCTTGAAAATGGTTTGTAATGGCAAGGCAATGTGTATTTACATAACCGAATAAAGTTTACTGAAGTTTCCCTCGTTATCTATTTATTTCTCATGATCATTGTAAAGACATGACATTATAGGCATGCACAATGACATTCCCATATTATACAAATACTGTTTTTTTTTAATGTCTTCATATAAACTAATGAAAGTTTTATTTGAATATGATATTGTTCTTATAATAATTACAACGATACGATGCATTTTCTGATTTTTTTAAACAAATGCATCGTTTTTTTAAAAGTTTACTGCAATAATGAACAATTAAATGTTGTCAATATGTCTAGTAATGTAAGTTACTCTATATTTGTACTGAACTTGATTGAGGAAAAAAGAAGCTCGAAAAATTATATCATGAAATAAAATACGATGTTATTATTAATTCAAGAAACGAATTGTATTGTAAATTATTCTTCTCATGAAGTACCTAGAAATTTCCAAAATGTTCCCGAGGGTGTATTCATATGATCATGTCGATGGAATTCATTTGAAAATAATTTTAAAAAACACCGATTCAATTAGTATTCATATAATGTTTGGGGCCGACATTTGTGATAACATACTCATATTGTGTTACGCACAATTGAATACGATATTCGTGTACATTAATCTCAAGTATTGTTTCTAGTTATTTTCATGCCGAACGGGTATCACCACATAACGTAACGGTGGCGTATTATGGGAAACATACTATTGAGCAGCGGGGTTACAAAGGGGGCGGTTGCCTCTGTTCCCCTAAAATAAAGTTGTATTATATTCATTTTCCCGCCAAGGCTTTAATGGGGTTCGGCTTTCAAAAAAAGGTTGGGGGAAGGGGATCGATGGGAGGGGAGGGAGGGGAGGGAGGGGGGGGGGGGGGGTTCGTTTGCTACCCCTTTCTAATCCCCCCTTTGCTATGCTACTGTTCATTATACACAAGGGCAATGACTGCATTCCAATTATGAAGATATCACGTTTTCCCAAATAGATAATTTGTAAATGTGATTTGTATCATGTTTTTATTGTTCTCCAACATTTTCCTAGGGTTAGGTGAAAGTGAATGATTTCCTAAAAACCGTTGGCTGGGGCAAGGGGGAAAGTGAAGGGGTTCATTGTCTCCCCTTGGCCCCATCCCCCACCCCCTAACCCCCGCAACGCTAACGTTCATGCATCACTGACAGGTGTATACTGCATCACTTATGTCGAATCGTCATGACTATATAAACACGTACAAATAACAGTGTCGTTTTTCAATTATCACACTTTGTATAATCTTGTTTGTGGGTAAACTGAGCGAGTTGTTTACATTTCTCGAGACCGGAAAAATAAAGAAAATGAAATACATTCGTGATCTATCGTCAATAACCAATGAAGAGAATTCAAGAGCTATACAGCATTTTCTGGTTGTAAACTCGTTATAATGCCATGTACGTCAATTACCATTATACCATCGCGTTTGCATAAGCTGTCAATTAATAAACACAACAATAGTATCGTTCATTATCTAAACCTAACATCGCGAGATTTTTCATTATAAAAGGCTATCGCATAAGGTTGACAGCCTCTATATAGAGTATCATAATTAATTAAGCGTGAAATCATAGTTACGTAATTGTAACAATGATAGTCGATCTGTTTGCTATGTCTTATTGTGTATATGATTGCCTATATAAATTCTTAATTATGTCGTAATCAATGACGTATCGTCATTCATATAAACATAACATAAACTATCGATTAAGATACCACGTTCATAGCAATGATTATCGATCTTTTTTCATAGCAAAGTTTATCAATCAACACTTATGCCATGATTGCATATATCAGTTGACCTTTATATCGTACTTGGTGTTTCGTTATTCATGTACAGTCCTGGTAAATGTCTGTATATTGATTATATTTACCTATACCAAGTGAAAACCTTGTTTCTTTGAATGCCTTAATTAACCAAGTGTTAAATGATACTTACGTGCTCATTAATATCAATCAATACTTGTGCCATGATACCATTAATGTAGATGCTCATTTTGTTTTATAATGAAAGTATCGCCATTCATCTCAACCTAATGAATGTATTGATTGAATACCTAGCTGACCAAGTGGCACTATTCTTTGTTAGTAAAGTACCTATAAATTGGCGTTATATAATAGTTATGCAATCATAACAATAATGATCAATGAATACTCAAGTTGCTTTAATTTAAAGATAGTGTATATACACACAGCATGCCTTCGTTAATCAACGATTAAAACCATAAAGACCCGAATGTTATATATTAAGCGTTGTCTTTATAATTAATAATCTCATGCTATTGACACTTAAAGACCCATTCAGTTTTTGCCCTATTGAATTGATTGATGTAGCTGACTTAAAAAACAACAAAATGCATGTCATACGGGTAACCAAAAAGGATCTAGTAACATTGTCACAACAAATAACAAAGCCACAAACTTACTTAGAACTCTAGTGGTTAACTTATACCTTGTTGTATTCGTATTACCAATAGAAACATGGAACCGGCTGAATTTACGTTTTGTTCCATTTTACGATTGAAGTATTCGGATTTGTAATTATCCACTGGAAAGTTATAACTGTTTACAAAGTCAGTGCTATGAGTTCGCGAATGCACTTTGCATTTTCGCTCATCACTCGGCCTTAAGAACATCAATTTAACGTTACATATTCACACATTACTCAGTGGACACATTAGATGACAAACATACACATTTTATCAACCATATTCGTCACTTTTTGCACATGTAAACAAGATTACTAGATTCATTTAACCCTAAATGGCTAAAGATATAACTAGTACTCGTGTGCAAATCTATTTAAATTGTAAAGTATACTAAAGTTAATTAAGTGTGATACAATCTATTTTAGGTTCTAGTTTTGTTATTCTTAATCCATTGCGTAAATTATATTTCATTAAAACGGACATCATGATCAAAGGTCTTCATTAAATAGTAATTAACCTGTTTTAAAGATAGAGTTCATTGCATGATTTGGTGAAGTTTATTACATGGCAAGAAGAAACAAAATCCCAGTCGCGTACTTATCTCAAACTAAAGCAAGGTCATACGATGTCACAATTTACTCTGTGTTCATTTTCAATTTCATTTTCAATTGCACTTTGGCAGCCACTTCTTCCACTCTTGCTAATTTTTAAAAGTTTCGCAATACCAATGGTTAATAGTAATACTTCTTCAGACTATTAAACACAACTAATTCTACTTTGTTTGTTTCCCTGAAAACTCGAAATATTATTTCCCTTCAGAAAACTAACGAGTAAATTGAAACTGTTTAGTTTCTGCATGAATTTGAATGTACGGATATAGTCTCCCTGATAATCTGTCAGTTGTCATTTACCTAAACCTTTAAATTCCATTTTATCCATTCAAATGACACAAAAACGAATTACCCGAGTTAAAAATACTTAATTATCAAACTGTTTACTGCATCAAAAAATTATTGATGGATGTTTGATTTTGTGCAAAGCCTAGCCATAATTTATACATATTTTTCCTTATTAAATTCATTCACCTGTTCCTTCCGATTTTATTTGTATCAAGCCAAATAAATCGCGACATGTTTTAAGTAAACATGTCATCATCATTTTGAAGATCTTAATTTCAAAAGGCGCTAAATCTACTTTGAGAAATTCGCATTTATTTTCCCTACTTAGTACAAATCTCTATCGGAATATTTAACCTTTATTGTTGCCTATTTTGTTTCCTAATGCGTATTATGTTTTAAGATTTTAAAATATAGCTAACTGTGTAGCTTATTAAATAACTTAAAATATATCATCAACAATTTGTTTTTAATTAAAAAATTTTTTTATAAAAAGTGGATTTATCCCTTTTTGGAATTAAGCTCTACATCTATTATCTATTATTTCATCTCGAGATGATTATGGATCAGGCGAATCCCGTGACAGGTGGGCAGATAAACGCGATGCTGACACGTCCATCCATCATCCGACACTATATTATACTGGACGTGAATGTTGAAATAATAAAATGAGTGTGCGCTGACTGCAGATGCGGGTGAGAGCCTGAGAAGGGATGTTAAATGGAAAGTTAAGGGGTTTGTTTTGTTTTGTTTTAGTCTTCTTTATCCAGGTTAGCCTCTTTCGTGCTCTTTTTGCTCTGTTATCCTACCTGCATCTAATATTACTATATATAACTCGGC
Source organism: Echinarachnius parma (assembly GCA_037951105.1). Taxonomy (NCBI): domain Eukaryota; kingdom Metazoa; phylum Echinodermata; class Echinoidea; order Clypeasteroida; family Echinarachniidae; genus Echinarachnius; species Echinarachnius parma. Next base: position 34,913 of record JBAMJV010009268.1, read on the forward strand.
CATTGGATACACTTCCGCACTATATTGTGCACTTTCTCCACTCCCTGGGGAGCATTCTAGCAGGTGCTACTTTATAGTGCACTCATGCTTTTGACACACCCTCATTCATGCCAAGTACCCATATTGCACCTGGGCGTGGGGTAGCAATGTGAATAAAGTGCCTTGCTGAAGGACACTAGTGCTGTATTGGCGACATCGATCTGGGTTCGAACCCGGCTCCCGTGCTTGGCAGTCTAGCGCCTATCCGATCGTGCCACAACACCTCCACTATATGGTATAGAGGGCGCTTCGAGAAATAATTTGTTTTGTGAGGTAATGGAAAACTAAGAGCACTATTTGGAAGAGCACATGATTTTAAAGGTTTTAAACAAACTTATTTCATCAAAATCGTTTCAGAAACAGCTGAAATATCCATAAATATATCAGATTGTAATAAATATGGGAACCAACTTTATCTTTATAAAAATGCTACATATTTTTGAAGATCTAACAAAATGGTTTTAATTTTTGTTTGATGATCTCTCTATTGAATATTTAGTTGAACTCAAATCACATTCACATTTGTTGATAACGAAATGGTTGAAACTTGAGGTGTCTGGAGGGTGCCCTCTTTTATTAACGGCTGCATTTTTAATGAAAACAGCCCCGTAACTTAACCGCGGATATGTTTTAATACCATTCAAGCATGATTGAATTATAACTGTTAGTTTGTATTGATAATTTGCAAGATTGAATTACTAACATTCTGTTGACCAAAACTGTACTATCCCTTTAAAGTGGCCCCGACATCATTCGCACAATTTGACTTTTAGACAGACTTTTGTTATTCGACACGGAGAATCTAAATATGGTCAAAGCTTTTCTTCGTAAGAATGCATTTGTGTGAAAATTCAACGCCCCTTAAATTGCCCAAACGCTGTCGGCATTACACAAAAGGTGCGTGACGTCATTATAGGCGGACGTTCGCTTTTATCTGTTTATATAACTGCATTTTTTTCCCTACAATTACGCACTTTGGCAACGCCTCTGAAATCGCGAATTTTCAGGGGCGGGGCTTAATGGAAGGCTACCAATTACGTCATTTTCTGTTGTAGTTTGTTCCAAGTTGTTAATTCAATTCAGGCTGGAAAATTGACCAAAATGGATGGATATCTGAATGACATATATAATAAGGAACTATATTGGTCTGACGGGTCCCTTTAAATCGTTGTTTGGGCTAAATTGACTTCGCATAGCATCCTGTAGGTAGGAGCCTCCTCAATCAATGTGATGCGAAATTTTCAGATATTAATTATGTCTGCTTTGGGGAATATTCTTCAAAATTAATAGAAAATGGGACTACATTTAGTGTCTACATATGGCTTTCAACCTTCAAGCATATGCATGATTATCTCCAGAGTAGAAATAAAGGTGACTTAGCGCCATTATCTGTCTCAACCGACTACCGTTATCATTCGATTAGTAGCACTATAGCGTTAATGTTCGTAATTTCCATCGTTCGGGTACGGGGGAGGGGGGGGGGGGGTGTGGGAGAATAAATGATTGACCCATTTGAACATTGTTTAGGTTAATAGGTCTATACGACAATGATCTATAGCGTGCACTTCCAAACAATAAACGGCAACATTAACATGAAATGTATTTTCGATCTGCTTTGAATCGTAATTAAAAGACAGTTTAGTAAAGTGATTAAAAAGGGGGTTTTGACGGTTGCCGGAATGCAGATATTCACGTATTTGCCCGCACACAACTTGCCGCACGAATATTAAATCGTCAGATGAAATTTGCCAGATGCAATGATTGGTGTTTTCCATTGACATTTCCAAACAACCTGGAAATATCAATTGATTCATATTTAGTTCGTGTTGAATGCCAAATGGAGATTGATATCAGTAAAACAATAGGGACAATTATAGAGGCTTGATGTTTATCCGTTGCATTTTCTAACTAACTATAAATACTTATTTTCTATAATCTTCAATTATGAACTCGGCTGAGGCCACATTCGTCATCAAGCATTTACGTCTAAAGGGATCTATAGTAACTTTGTTGGCATGTGCAAACAGTGATGAATGGTTTATATAATGTGTAGTTTTGTGATCTCCCCTTTTCCTTCCTTGATATTTCAAATAATTATTATCATGATTTGATTTGATCGTAGAATATGAATTAAATTTAATGACCAGTGAAGATGGAGAAAAGGAATATATGAACCCATGTACACATAAACAAAAATAGAAGGCATACTATAAGCACTGGTTTTGGTTTTTCAAATTTCTCTTTCGTTAGAAAGATTATTATTTACGATTTAAGTTTTAGATTTTTGACTATCCACCGATTAGTCATAACTACAATGAGTTAGCAAAATCACTGTCCATGTTCGCTCATTACTCGGCCATAATTTATAACATCCATTTGACATGCAATTTTCACAAAATACACAGAGGACATAATCATCAGATCACAAAACAACACATTAATCTACCAATACGTCACCTTCTGCACATGCCAACAAAATCAATAGGGTCCCGTTGCAGAAAGAGATGCAATCGATCGCAAAGTTGCAATTAATTGCAGGTCAGAAAATTTGCGCATTTGAACCAATCAGATGTGCGCATTTGGTCACATGATCGGACTTACAATTAATTGCAACTATACAAGCGATTGCATCTCTTTCTGCAACGGGGCCTAGATTTCTTTAATAAAACATTCATGTGCCGATGCTTGCAGTATATTACCTTTATACAGATTAATGAACAGGGTAAAAGGAACCCCGCTTGCTATTGCACCAGCTGTTTATTGCCTATAGCAACGCCATAAAGTGAACATCGAATATCATCCCTATTGTAAAAGACAACAAAATCAAATACATACATACATACATACATACATACATACATACATACACACATACATACATACATACATACATACATAGTAGTAGTAGTAGCCGTCGGTCGCGAAGCGACAATGACCGCCTTCAGATTCACTTCACAGCTGATCTCCATACAGCTCGCTGGCCTGCAACAGTTGTCCATGTCTTAAGGTCAATTTGCCTCCGCTTTAGGTTCCGCTTGACCGTGTCCTTGTATCGAAGCCGTGGTCTACCAATCCCTCTTTCGCCAGCTGGTAATTGCGAGAACAGCAGTTGCTTGGGTAGCCTCTCAGAGGGCATCCTGATGACATGGCCTGTCCATCGTAGGTTCTTCCTGATGAGCAGGTCCTCCATCGAAGGTAGTTGTGCTCTCTCTAGTATTTCTTTGTTGGTCACTTTGTCCTTCCATGTGATCCTCATGATTGATCGGAGGTGTCTCATCATGAATGCATGGAGTTTGTTCACTGGACTTTTGTAGAGAGTCCAGCTTTCCGCACCGTATAGGAGAGTGGATAGGACGATAGCCCTGTATATCTTACACTTCACTCTTGTTGAGACATCATAGGCGCCGGAAGTGGGGGGGGGGCAGGGGGGGCGGCCGCCCCCCCAATCCAAAAAGTGGGGGGGCAAAACGCGTTTTTGCCCCCCCAAAAAGCCCCCCCTCAAAAAAAAAAAGAAAAGAAAGAAAAAAGGAAAAGAAAACATGGTATGTATCAGCCAATACTTGTTAATTATAAAATTTAGAATCTAAGTTATACATCCATTTAAAGTTTTCGCTGCGCGCTTCGCGCGCAAATAATTAATCTCAGTTTGTTGTGTAACTTGGGTATGGTACGTCTGCGGTGGGTTTTTCTGTACCGGTCCACGTAGTTCATGTGTCGACTGTTATTGCTCTGGCTTTTTGTGTGACGTGCACCAAATTGCACTATTTCAAGTAAATAAATGCAAAACCCTCCCCGTCTGGCTCTGCCCCAGCCCTTGGTCGCTTCGCTCCCTCGGGACTCATTTTTGGCTGTAAGCTATGATGTTGGATCATACAAATGTGGCATATTGTTTATGTTTTATGCACCAGATTGCACCATTTCAAGTATATAAATGCAAAATCTTTCCCGTGGGAGGGGGATACCCCCTCCCAAACCCACCCCCTCTAGCTCGGCCCCAGCCCTCGGTCGCTTCGCTCCCTCGGGGCTCATTTTTGGCTGTACGCTATGTTGTTGGATCATGTTTTTATGCACCCAATTGCAAGTCCCAAAATGCAAATGCTCCCTACCATGGGAGGGGGGGGGGGGGGGGGGGGGGGGGGGACACCGCTCAGTTACTTTGCTCCCTCGTGCTAATTAGTCGCTTTATCCTCGCAATGTCACCTCTGACTCGAAGATGGCAACCCTTTGAGCAGTAGTCTACGCAAAATTATTGGGGGGGGGGGGGGGGGGGGCACACCTTATGTATTTCTTTGTTTTTAAAAAAATGTCCCCTTATGTTTTCTATTGTTTTTTCCAAATTATTGGGGGGTGCCCTCCCCCCCCCCCCCTCCAGTGGCGGATCTACGGGGGGGGGGGGAGGGTTAGGGGGTTTAACCCCCCCCCCCCCCCTTGGGCTGCCAAGTGAAAATGTATCAGTGAAAAAAAGTGAAACAAAAAGTGAAAAAAAATCACCTACGGGGGTTCAAAATAGCGAAAATAATTCACGGCTCGTGGACGAAAGTTAAAAAAAAAGTGACCAGAAAATCACTTACGGGGGTTCAAAATAGCAAAAAAAAAATCGCCGCTTCGCGGCTTGTGCACGAAAGTGAAAAAAGGTGAACAAAAATCACTTACGGGGGTTCAAAATAGCAAAAAACAAAATTGTGGCTGGACGATGCTCCGCATCGTCATTGGGTCAAACCCCCCCCCCCCCGCGCTTAGCAAAAAGTTATATCCGCCCCTGCCCCCCCCCCCCCGTCGCTACGCCACTGCCTGTGAGTGCGGTTGGGCATGAGCCCCTAAAGACATAAATCGTGAGCCCCCTTAGGGTTTTGCCCCCCCAATCCAAAACTGCTTCCGGCGCGCCTGTGAGACATGATGGTTATTCCAGAGCCTGGTTCGCAGTCTTCCAAAGGCACTGCTGGCCTTTGACATTCGTTTAACCAGCTCAGAGTCGATGCGTCCGTCTTTGGATATGGTGCTGCCGAGGTATGTGAAGTCATCCACCTGTTTTAGCGCTGTCCCATCCACAAGGATCTCCTCCTTCTCTTGGTGGTCTGTACCTGGTTGGAACAGTACTTCAGTCTTTCTGATGTTTATTTGTAGACCGAACTTCTTTGATGCCGATGAAAATGCATCTATGACATGTTGCATCTGCTCTGGTGTATGAGCAACAAGAGCACTGTCATCCGCAAAGAGGAGTTCCCTCACAAGAATCTGTGTAGACTTCGTCTTAGCTTTGAAGTGAGCGACATTGAAGAGGTCGGCGTCTTGGCGTGATTGGATGTATACTCCCTCCTCAAAATCCGCAAAGGCCTCCTCCAACATCGCCGATAGGAAGATGGAGAACAGCGTAGGGGCCAGCACACATCCTTGTTTTACACCGTTACTTACAGGGAAACTTTCGGATGTTTCGCCTGCTTCCTTGACTTTAGCCATCATACCGGTGTGTAGCGACTCAATCATTCTTGTGAACTTCTCAGGGCATCCATACTTCCGAAGTAGTTGCCATAGACCTGCCCTTCCAACAGTGTCAAATGCTTTGGTGAAATCCACAAAGACCACATAGAGAGATCGGTTCTGCTCGATACACTTCTCCTGCAATTGTCTTAGGCAGAAGATCATGTCTACTGTGCTCCGGTTGTTTCGGAATCCGCATTGTGTCTCAGGCACTATACCCGGTGTTATGTGTGCATATAATCTGTTGAGAAGGATCCGGGCAAAAACTTTCCCTGCTATCGACAATAGCGATATTCCTCTGTAGTTTCCACACTGCGTTCTGTCTCCCTTCTTAAAGATGGTGACAATATTAGCATCCTTCCATTCCTGAGGTACAGAGCCTTCTGTCCATGCTTGTTGTATCAGCATGAGCAAGCTGTTGGTTAATGTGGCTCCTCCATGCTTCCATATCTCACCTGGTATCCCATCCACTCCTCGGCCAAGGAGGCAATTGCCAGTTGTAGCTCTTCTCGTGTTGGGATATCATCGAGTGCAGTAACTACTGGACGTTGGTTGATCCTATCACGTGCCTCAGGGTCGATATCTCCTGGCTGGTTGAGTAGTGTCTCGAAATGCTGTGACCATCGTTCAAGCACCCTTTTGTTGTCTGAAAAGGTTGTGGTACCATCCAGGGACTTGAGATGCACTGTATTTCTTGTCTGGGGACCCCAGACTTCTTTCAGCCCAGTGTGGAAGGACTTCATGTCATTTTTGTCCGTGAAGCGCTGCAGATCCTCTGCCTTTTTCTCCCACCAGGTGGTTTTCAGTTTCCGTGTATACCTCTGCAAGTGTCTGCAGGCTTCCTTGTACGTGGTGGTGGTGGACCTAGTGCTTCTGGTATGTAGAACACGTTTGTGTGCTTCATCCCTTTTCTTCATGAGAAGCAGAAGCTCGGGGTCTGCTGGGTTAAACCAGTCCTGGTGTTTTCGCTCTGGTTTACCGAGGGTGTTGCTCGCTGTCTCATACACAACTTCGCTGAGTGATGCCCAGGTTTGGTCAACTGTCTTTCCCTCTTGCACTCTCCAGTTCTCCAGCGCCTTTCCCATATCTTGCTCTAGGCTTTGTCGGTTCATGTTGACGTGTAACCGGTTAGTGTTCAGCTTCGCAGGTTTAGTAGCTCCTTGCTTCCTACGTTTTGGACGAAGAGCAAACGCAATCTTTGATCTTAGTAGTTGGTGGTCAGTCCAGCAGTTTGCTCCACGCATAGCTCTTGTGATGTGAACATCCATTCTGTCTCGTTGTCTTGTTAGGATGTAATCAATCAGGTGTCAATGCTTGGAGCGAGGGTGCATCCATGTGGTCTTGTGTTCTTCCCTCTGCTTGAATACGGTGTTTGTCAGTACGAGTTCGAACTCAGAGCACAGCGCTAGGAGTAGCTCACCGTTGGCGTTGCATTTACCGATTCCATGCCTGCCTAACACTGTCGGCCATTTCTCATAGTCTCGTCCTACCCGGGCATTGAAGTCTCCCATCAATATTAGCTTGTCAGTTTGGGGGTGTCCCGCAACGTTCTTCTAAGCTGATTGTAGAAACTCTCCTTAATTTCCTCCGGACTCGTCATGGTTGGTGCGTATACACTGATGAGAGTAGCATTTCCCTTCTTCGTCAGTGGTATCCTCATAGACATGATTCTATCATTCACAGCTTTAGGCATTTCTGTGAGCTTCGCTATGATCTCTTTTCTGATAGCGAATCCCACTCCAGCCTCTCGTCGTACCCCGTCCGGCTTGCCGCTCCAGAAGAATGTGTAGCCCATGTCATCGAGGCTTCCTGATTCAGAGAAGCGTGTCTCACTCAGAGCAGCAATGTCAATACCGTATTTCTGCAGCTCCATGGCTACTAGGGCAGTCCTTCTCTCTGGCCTGTCCGTTCTCTCCCGATCTAGGAGTGTCCTGACATTCCACTGCCCGAACGTCATTGCAGTTATTCCGCTGGTGTCGTCTTTTTGTTGTCGTTGTTGATGTTGTTGTTGTCTTCCTAGCATACTTGGCACTGTCGACGGAAGTCCTGATCTAACAGCGCGGTCCTTGTTAACCCGGGCGACGACCGAACCGGTATGAAGTTTCATACTGTTGTGCATAATCATGAAGGCTGCTAGCAAAGGTTGGTAAGTACCGGTAGCTCTTGCAAGTTACTAACGGTACTCTCTCGGGGAGCTGGTGGCAGTTTCACATCGGCGAGGACAAGCCAGGACGGATGTGATCCACTAGACCCTGCAGTGACCGGTCGAGGGATGTCGGGAGTTCCGTATCATCAGTCGCCCTCAATGCTGTCACGGTGGCATGGTTTTCTGTTAGGGTTTGCTCCCTTAGCCTTAGATTCTAACGAGAATCTGCCCCACAAGGCAGTGGCATACAACTCTGAGGAAAATTGAACATTAAATATTGAAAATTGAATTTGTTAATACATTTAAGTCTATGTTTGTTTTGTTTTTTGAAGCGCAGTATTTATAGTAGCTTCTCTACACATATATTCATATTATCATAATTTATTATCATGCATGGCAGAGGAGCCAATTTCCCTTAGGGAATCTTATAAAAAAAAAAAAAAAAAAAAACAATGTTCAGTCCTACTCAATTGAGTAGCTGATTATCGTAAAAACATTTGCATATACATATATATTATAATTCAATTAAATTGGACGAAAGTTTGGTGGCACAATCACGACATTACTGGACAGAGATCCTAACAATTATTGAGCTTGGTCTTGTTGCTCTGTTCGCCAGCAATTTAAGGGTATGAAACCCCGCGGCACACTACTCACAAGAGCTCTAACAAGCCAAGCTTATACAGGGCCTATGATAAGTATGATATATAGTAATGCCGATCATAGGTACCACTCACCTTATTAATCCAATAATAATCTATAAATCAAATGGAAAACAAAATGTGAAGAGAAAAAAGAAAAAGAAAAAAAAAAAATCCAAACAAACAATCAGCACTCACTGAACACTACCTATAAAATACAAGTTTTTGTTTGCACTCATTAACGCACAACAACTACACCAGTACAAAGTGTAAAATATCTAAAATGCACACTTATAAGTACATATATAACTTGATAACATATAATAAACTAACTTATATTATTTCATAATAACAAGAATTGAATGTGTATTATGTTATTGGAGTAAAGGATATATATTCTTGAGGAGTCCTCTACATACATACATACATACATACATACATACATACATACATACATACGTACACACACATACATACATACATACATACATACATACATACATACATACATACATACATACACACATAAAGTATACACGTATACATGCTTACATACATACAGAGAGACATAAACACACGCATACTTTAAAGTGTGTTTTTGTATTTCTTTCTGTTCTATTAAATACAAAACCATGCACAAAGGATTTAATTAAATATTTTCATCTGTGTGAACAATGATCAACATAAGTATGTCAAAATAATGACATTAACAAATATAAATTTGTATGAACCGTACAGACCTCAGTTTCAAATCATTAGGTGCTCAAAGAACTTATGTTGTTTATGCATTTATGTTGTTGTAATTGTTGTGTAAAATGTTTTTTGGAGAAATTAGTTAATCAAATCATTTTAAAAAGGTGTTCAAAGAAGATAAGGTTTACAGAAAATATAGTTTTGACAAGATTTCAGAAACATGCAGACTCATACACACACACAAACGCAAAATAATACACAAAGACACAGCGCACGCGCACACACGGTACCCGCACACACGTATGCACATAATACAAACACAAACAACAACCCAACAACATTTGCACGGACATTATTATAACGACGCACACAACATGATGTATCGCCAATGCGTCGTCGCACGATCATGATCCGATGATGAACGGCTTTGGATAAACACCACTTATTGCTTCACCTGCCCGAGCCTAGGAACATTATGACAAATGTGCATCGTATAACATTCCATACACATACATCCAGTGGCGTAGCTACGGGGGGCTATACTTTTACAACTATGATATAAGACATAAGGGGAAAACCCTTTAAGAAACTATTAAGAAATACATATAGAGTGCCCCCAATTTTTCGCGTGCTCCCCTCATCAGTCCGACCACGCTACTTCGCCACATGACTGCATGCCTGTACAGCCGTGTCTTATATTTTCTAAACAAGAAACCATACATGAAACGCACGCACACACACACACACATACACACACGGACGAACGCATGCACGCTCGCACGCACATACGCACAAACACACACACACACACACAAACACACACACACACACACACACACAACCACGAAACACACACACACACACGCACCACAACACACACAAACAACCACACACACACACACACACACACACACACACACACACAAACGCTTGTTATTTCTAATTTGTATCACTTCGGAAGAAAGTATGTACTGTATAATCGCATGTACGTGAAACAGACAAAAGATATAATAATAAATAACAATAATCTTTGTTATTTATATAGCGCCTAATAATGATTGATACTCATCTCTATAAAGTGCATTACATTATTACCCCGGTCATGGGACACACACTCACAATCAATCCGCACGTAACGCGCACAATGAAACGTCCACTTTATAAAATTAAATAAATAACCTTCATAACATGTAATATTGGAAAGCTTTTATCATAAACCGATAATAGCTAATAGTAATTAATTAATTTTTATCGAAATTGCGGTTCTAGTAGAAAGAGCACATTGCATTAACAGATTGAGCCTGCGAAAGTGTCATGCTATTGGTTTGCATTAATTTACTTTTGCAATATATTCGCTATCTTCACTGTTTACAGAAATTTGGTTTGAAAATAAAAATTAAAATGCCTTTCTCCATTCCACTGGAGAGTTCATATTGAACTGAAATAAATATTTTAAAAGGTTTATTGAATTCAAAGTACATAGCAGCTAGACAGTTTAATTGACTACAATTTTACAAAAATCATAAAAACAAATGTATATTAAAGTACAAAAAGTAAGAGAATACAGTCACGCATAGTACCACTTTTGTACTTAAAATAATGCCCTGCCGGGATGGCATAATAAGCCCCCCCCCCCCCCACCAAAAAAAAAGACGTAAAAAAAAAATGTATGCGTAATTATTATGAAGCAAACAGGAATCAATCCATGGGGTACTAAAATAAATGACATATTTTAGACATAATGTAGTTTAAGTCCAATTGAAAGTCAATCATAGATTACATCAAGCCAAACATTATTATTTAATGCAGGGCCCGTAATGCAGTTTCGTAAACAATTTGCACATGTTGTAATTGCTTAATTATTACCTTGGCAAAAGCGAAAATACTATAATTATGCTGATTGACTGTTACAAGAATTGGTTATTTAAAAAAAATTGAACAAATTATATGAAACGGGGCCAGGTCCCTTGCAGTCCCTCACCCCCTGTCACATGCGCCTATCATTTTTGATTTGTTTTCAATTATGTTTATTGTCTTCATTCATTGAATACAAACAATAATATATATAAGCAATCAGTACATAAACTAATAGGCACATTATCATAGATATACAATATTTTTTCAATTTCATAAAAAAGAAAGATTATAAACATGATAATTTTTACAAAATAAATTGATAATGCAGAGCAGCAGGAATGTAGCAGAGATGTATATATACAAAAGAACATAACTAAGGGGAACGTATATGCATTCAACAATTTTTTTCAAATGATATATGTTATCTTCCTTTGTTACATGCAAACAATTATAAAGTAATCAGTACTTAAAGGTATGGTACAGTTTTGGTCAAACTGAATTTTAGTTACCAAAACCTGCAACAGAACATTACAAAATAATAGTTATATAACTGCACCATCAAGGGCGTCGATTTCTTCTCATGGTTGGGGGGATGATCAGGGGGTTTGACCCAATGACGTCCACGAGCCGCGAAGCGGCGAGGCGATTTTTTTTTTGCTATTTTGCTAAGAGGGGGGGTTTGACCCAATGACGATGCGGAGCATCGTCCACGAGCCGCGAAGTCCGAGCCGCGTAGCGGCGAGGCGATTTTTTTTGGGCTATTTTGCTAAGAGGGGGGGGGTTGACCCAATGACGATGCGGATCATCGTCCACGAGCCGCGAAGCGGCGATTTGTTTGGCTATTTTGCTAAGGGGGGGGGTTGACCCAATGACGATGCGGAGCATCGTCCACGAGCCGCGTAGCGGCGAGGCGATTTTTGGGGGGCTATTTTGCTAAGTGTGGGGGGCGGGGGGGGGGGGGGGATTGACCCAATGACGATACGGATACTGCGTGGGTCTGGACACAATGATGGTGTTTTTCTATGCACATCACACTTTCACTTGGCAGCCCAAGGGGGGGGGGGGGGGGGTTTAAACCCATGATGCCGTTTGTCTATAATATGCACATCACATTTTCACTTGGCAGCCCAAGGGGGGGTTTAAACCCCCTAAACTCCCCCCCCCCCCCCCCCCCCCGTAGATCCGCGCCTGGGGGGGGGGGGGTGGGTGAGGGAGGGGGGTGTCCCCCCTCCCACGGTAGGAAGCTTTTGCATTTTGGGGCTTGAAATTGTGCCATCTGGAGCATACCTAAGGCATCAATTTCACGTTTTATAAACTTGTTTCTGAGTTACCGTGTTATAGATAAACACAATTAATAAAATCAAGTTTGCAGAAAACCAAAGGGCGGATCGCACTTCTTTTGCTTATGGAGGAATGAGTAAGGACTTTCTAACATAAGACATACGATAGTAGCCTCTTCCACAATTACATGCGCCAGTACACTTTTTTTTTTTTTTGTTACCCTCCCAAATATTGGGGGGGGGGGGGGATGATAATACAGGCCATCCCCCCCACCTCAAATATTAGGGGGGGGATATATCCCCCCATCCCCCCCCCCCCCCCGTGATCGACGCCCCTGTCAGCACCATGCCTGACAGGTATGAACAATTACAAACAACTAAGTACAAAGCTTGTTATCATTTAAAAAGAGCCGTTTAAACAGAAGAGGGCGTTCTCTATTTAAAAGCGAACTGGTTTTAAAAAAACAATTATACAAAAATTGTGCATGAGATGTTTGGTTAAAATAATGATTACATAGACAGATCATCAACAGCTATTAAACAACCTCTTTTGTAAATTTTTGAAAAGTGTAAGCATCTTATATATCTTTTCAACGGCTGGTTCAGAATAATCGAATTATTGAGGGCCCCCACAATAATAACAAATTGTTGTATTTATTTATTTTTTTTTAGCCGTCTCTGAACCGATTCTGAGCCGATCAAACAAAGTTGATTCTGTCATTAAAACTTTGCGCTCTTTCAAATTTTACACTCAGTTTTTCATTACCTCACAGAAATTCTTGAAGCGCCCTCTATACCAAAATTGAACAACCCCTTTAAATCAGTAATCAGTGATCAGTAAGCAGAATACATAATCATGCCAGTGGGCAAGATGGATTGTTGACGCCAACTGCGCATTGCTCCCATCTCACGTACGGGTCAGTAGTGTAACACCAGGCCCCATCCGGTTCACAGTCTGGGTTCCTGCAGTAGTTATGGTCTCCCAGCCCCGTGGAAGGGAACAGTTCCGGGGTCTTATCGTGCTGGTGTGGTGTTTGGTTAGTCCACTTCTGGCAGGTGCGGCCGGAAGTAGTCGTCGAGAGGTTTCCCCGGTACAGCACATCCCTGGGGTCGTCCGTGTTACATTCGCTTGATATCTCTATGACAAAGAATGTACATTTATTTCAACATTAATCCTGAATTATCTCTATGAATATTGCGAATAGTAGCGAACAGGTCCAGATAGTTAGTTACATTATTAATTGGCTTGGTTACTTTCGTTCAAATTTTGGTCCCATACCTAATCGCAACTTTCTCAGAAAATTATGTTTTTTGACGACTGATTTGAAAAACATGATGTTTCAAAAGATAATATGGGAATTGGTCAAGTCATCGTTCAGGTTCAAAGACCCTAAAGATATTAAAGGGAAAACAAATGCTTGCATGTTTTGCTCACTGGTACTTATGGGTGCATGATTCATGCTACTTCGAGTCGTATTTTTCCTCTTGGGCACCAGTAATAATGGAAATGATCAACGTTTTTGAGACCCCTAACATCTGTTTTGACGGACCACCGGAAGCTTCCACGTTTTCCAACGGTACCGCATGAAACGCTATCTGAGCGGGTGAGGAAACCACTGTCGTGTAGTGTGCTGCTATGTCGGTGGTTACGTAATTCGCCTTTGTATGCACGCTCAGATTACGTTTCATGTGATCCTGTGGAACATATTGCAGCCTCCAGTAGTCAGTAGTCTAAATTACATTGATTATTAATGATACCCAAGGTGACATTAGACGACTAGGGCCCCGTTGTAGAAAGAAATACAATCGCTTATAACTTACAATTAATTGTTAGTCAGAAGATGTGCGTATATTTCAACCAATCAGGTTTGCGAATTTAGTCACATGATCTGACTTACAATTATTGACTGCAATTTTACAATCGATTGCATCTCTTTCTGCAACTAGGCATTAAGTAAACTGAATTATGGACTTCAGTAACAGTGCGCAAAAATGTCAGCGTGTGGTAATACACTTTTACGCAATAGAACTGCTACAAATTTCATTAATCTATAAAATAGTCCAGACTGCGTCCGTCTCCACCGACCGCCTCCTGGTGAACAAATTAATAATAATATTTAACAAAGAAAACCCTATTCAAAAATTGTAATGCAGTTGTTTAAGACTACGTCGAAGTTATAAAAGGGAAAGTACAGTTTGGGTTTAGAGTGCGCCTCAATAAAAAGTGAATTTGTGAGGTAATGGAAAATTTGTATAATTTGGAAGAGCACGTGAATTTAAATATAAAACATACTTTATTTGATCAAAATTGGTTCGAAAAGTGCTAGGAAATATCAATAAATGTATCCGATTTGAATAAATTTGGGTCCCACATTTATTTAACAATTCAAGAAAAAAATATATATAATGCCTACACTTTATGAAATAATTTATACCAAATATGTTTTCAAGTAGTTGTTTAATGATCTCCCTATTGAATCATTATTTTAACAAAACATCACATTCACAATTTGTTATAAAAACTGTTGAAACATGTTGAAATATGTTTTTAGAGAGCACCCTTTTGTGTTTTAACTGCTGCTTTTTGAATGATAACAGCATTTTAAATGAGCTGTTTGTAAGTTTCTCTACCTTTCCGGCATGGTAGAATTATAACTAATACTTTGTAATTATATGGTTCAAGTTTTGATTACTAACATTCAGTTTGACAAAAAAAACTGTCCTATCCCTTTAACAACCGTACCTGCGAAAAGTTGTTGACAGTCGGGATCTCTGTTGGCCACCGGGCAGGGCTCCCGTCTCTTGTTCGGGTCAGTCGTGAAACACCAGGCCCCGCAGTCCCTGTCACCAGGATTCCTGCAGTAGTTGTGATCGCCCAGGCCCATGTCAGGATACTGATCTGGAGAATACGTGTGATCATGAGGCGACTGCTCCGTCCACCTCTGGCAGGTGCG
>JBAMJV010009268.1:55000-92792 GCA_037951105.1 Echinarachnius parma
TTTTGTGATCTGATAATTATGTTTACTGGGTGATTTGTTAAAAAAATTCCACGCTAAATTAATGTCATATGACTGAATAATGAGCAAAAATGCAAAGTGGTATTTGCTATTAACTCACTGCACTTTAATACAATATTATACTAGAGAATTTAGCATCCGAAATCGAACACTTCAATCATAGATATCTTTATAACGAAAGAGAATTTCCGAAAACCAAAACCTGTTCCATGTTTCTACTGGCTATAGGGTTACAATGTGGTATGAGAGAACCGCTAGATTTCTAGGTATAAGTTTTGTGGATTTGTACACGGTTACTAGATCCCTTTAAATAAGATATGAACAATAAAGATGAAATCAGATAGCAAAGCGCACCTTATAAAGTCTATACTGTCGTGAGTATTAGCTGAAAAAGTCACGCAATTGCTGGGAGAAAGAGGCAGCAGATAAAAATACTAATTTCCGAGGTTTTAAAGTTATTGTCCTTCTTTCGCAAGCCAACAATCGAAAGTTGCGAGTTAACTGTTGTATATGAAAATAATAAGATACAATTAAAGGGCTAGTCGGAGAAAAATCCGATGGAAATATCTTTTTAGTGGAATGTTTAGATCTTGACATGTCAACAAATCGTTACGATCGTTTAATTAGTCTAGCAACTTGCAGACCCTGTACACTGTACTGTATTTCGTGTTTGTACTTGATGCTCACAAACCAAATATGGTGTTACATGAACTGGTTAAGCACAGGCAAAGTGATTCAATCAGATTATTTGTCTTATAATAATAATAATAAATCACTTATAGAGCGCGGAAACTATGTGTATATATTCTACCGCGCATATTAATATTAATACCCGTGGTCATCAGGTACATTTCAAACCCACACAATGATATTGCATACTTTCTCAACTCCCCGGGGAGCATACTAGCCGTGCTGCCACTGATGATGGCGCAAAGGCTAATTAACACCCGACCATGGTACCCATGTATACACCTGGGTAGAGAGCAGCAACTGTGGATAAATTGTCTTGCTGAAGGACAAAGGCAGTGGGCAGGGTTCGAACTCGGGATCTCATGATCAGAAAGCGCGCGCTCTACCGATCTTGCCACACTACATCCACAATCTTATTACATTACTTGGGGGAAAATAAGATTACTTTAACAATAATCCATTCATATAGTCCATCAACAGATTCAGAATGAACAGGAAATGAGCCTGGGAGTCGACTGACTAAAGCCCGGCACAGACAGAGTCGACTCGACCCGATCCGACTGGTTTTCAGTCAGGCTAGAGTCGGTTTCGCTCAGTCCGCGGCGATTCAACACGTTGAGTCAGCCGCGAATGACCTCTGACTGGCTCTTGATTGACAAAACCGGGGTCCTGAGGCGACGCATACTGAGTAAATTAGTCGGTTAGTGAAAACCAGTCGGATCGGGTCGAGTCGGCTCTGTCTGCGCCGGGCTTAAGAGCCTGAGAGTGACTATACAAAGCGATTGGTTTTTCTCGTATCATTTAAATCCCCTCTATCACTTTCACCAACTTGATATTTGTAGTATAAATGTGGTTTGTACTGAACCCTGAAGATGCCTACGAAAGAAGGACAATATCTTTAAATAACGAGTATAAAGCGCACTAATCCGGCATTAAATATAATTCTTCGAAATAAAGCTTTCTGCATTAACGAATTTTGCACGTAGCGTTTTTGCCAAAGGGGGAAAATAAGCTTGCAGGAGCTGGTATAAGTCTCAAATTCTCGATTCTTATCTATTTATTTGTAGATTCGTCTGTGTATTTATGTGTGTTTATTTCTCATTTACTATCTCTGGGCCTTTCTTAGTTTCGTCAACTTTATTTCATGCTTTAAAGTGCCATAGACATTTGGGACCCGCAAGAAATCAAATAAATAAAGTAATACATTCATAAATACAAACAATTACACACAATTTTATATATAATATATTTATTCATACAAAAACAAACATACCTACGTGAATGAATTCGAATATTATAAAATAAAGGTAATGATAATAAAAATGCATTTTGTGATGCGCAGGAGGCCTACATATACATTCAAACACAGTGTAGTGTATTAAAAGATATTCAGGGAGCGAGGTGGATATAAACCTATCATTTTCTGAATTATTTCACTTACAACAAAATGAAAGAAATCCTTCAATTATAATACCCTGTATTCATTATCACTTGATTTGTCATTTATTGCTGATTTGTGGGGGTTTCATATTCATCTTACCGGTTTTCCAAAGACTATCACGGGCTTTAAGGAAACAAACATGTTATGAAACGTTTTGGGGGTTTCCCCGGCTTTCAATTTCATTGCCGTGGATCAAGAACGATAAAGGTCACAATTATATTGTATTATAGTTAGGTACGAGACCACATCGTCTATTACCTACCATGATACAATATCACGTACTGTATTAACCATTGTGCCCATATTTATTGCCGCAAGTATATTCTTAATGCGCTTCAGTGGCGTACCCAGGATTTGTTCAAGGGGGAGGTTATTTTGTAAAATTTTCGAAGCCACCGAGACCAAGTACCTTCAACATTTTCGAGACCGAGACCAAGACCATTGGTTGAGAATCAATTTGAAAAATGCTTACACTTTTTCAAAAATTTTCAAGTGGTTTTTAAATAGTTGTTGATGATCTCTCTATTTAATCATTATTTCAACAAAACATCACATGCATAATTTTGTATGAAAAATGGATGAAACCAATGCTTTATTAGAGAGCGCCCTCTTGTGTTTTAATGGCTCTTTTTGAATGATAACAGGCTTTTTACTTAGTTGTTTGTAATTTTCTATAATTTTCGAGCATGGTGGAGTTATAACTATTAGTTTGAAATGTTATTGTGCAGGTTTTGGTTACTCAGCCTTACCAAAACTGTACTACCCCTTTAAATATGACGCTAATGCAACGTCGCGACATGAAACAACATTGATGTGGATCAAGAATATCATATATGAGGTTAAAGGGGACCACCAGGCAAAGGACCACACATTATTATATGTTTTGGTACCGTTTTGTGATATCAAATAGATACCCAATATTTTGCAAAGGGTTGTGTAATTCATAAACAAAGCAATTCATTTCCGCCACTTACGGAACCACTGCTATTTCCTGGTTCCATACGGGCCAAGCATTTGCGAGTGCGCCAATGCTTTCACGCGTACGTCAATAGATTCCCGGATGATTCATTCGCTCTGCACAGTGCGCTCTGGCTCTGCACGCATATAGTCTACGCAATTCAGACCGCATGAACGCATGGTTGAGAATGGTGATGCGTTTTCCAATTATATATTTTTTTTCTGAAAACATATTTTTGTGAACTTGTTGAAGGAATGAAATACTAAAGATGGTACCTTTCTATAATAAGAATATTATTTTTGGGTGGTGGTACCCTTTAACTTCATCCATTTATCATCTGGGTTATTTATTCAGTCTCTCTCGCGCTTGCTCCCATTATTGGCATCAACAATAACCCTTTTGAACCTTGGTAATTTGAGCGAAGTACTTGAGAAATTCAAAAAGAGGTCGACTGTGTTTTTTCTTCATCATCAGATATAAATAAAGCAGTTTTTACACGCGATTTACATTTCGCCCACCATTCTTGGGTTTATGAAAATGTTATGAAACGCTAAAGATGAGTGGACTATAACGTTACTCATTTCCGCGATTCTGTCATTGGTTTTGGGTAATTGGCGTAGCTAAGGAGGACAGGGGGTAATTGCTATACCCCTGGAGGGTATTTTTATCACCCTTTATACTGCCCCCCCCCCCCCCCGCGAATGCGTTGCATACTATCAAAAAGGAGCATCATAATAATTATGAGCTGCATATTAAACTAGTTACACTGACTCTGACTGTCAGCTTTAAGATGCAAAAGTGCAACTTTGCGGAGCTGCCAGTAGATGGCATGTATTGAAAGTGTATACAGGTGCAAAGTCGAACAAAAACAGCGAACACATTACAGACTGTAATTTTGGCAAATGCTTCCCCGTGTTCACACACACACATTTTCATCCCTTAATCATCTCTATAGATCATCACTAGCGATACGACGTTTCGCTAGTGATGATTAAATCAAACCTGGTATATGTTCACACGCACAGAGCATATATCGGTTTATATTCACTTGGTCTAATACCACTTGGTCCAATCATCAGTTCGTCTAACTTCACTTCGGCTAAACCTATTTGGTCTAATCATCACTAGGTCTAATGCCCATTTAGGCAACTGCCGTTTCGTCTAATCACCAAATGGGCTAATTGTCACTTCGTCTACTTTTTTTTTCCTCGTTTCGTCTATTATCACTTCGTCTAATACCAGTTCGTCTAATTCTCAGTTAGGCTACTCTTCACTTGGTCCATATGCAATTGGTCTAATTACCGTTTGGTCTATAACCATTTGGTCCAATACCATTTCGTCTAATACCATCAGATCTATTTTCCACTTGGTCTAAAAGCAGTTCGTCTAATGACCATTTAGTTCCCATTTGGTCTAATGACCATTTAGTCGAATTCCCATTTGGTCTAATGTCCATTTAGTCTAATTCCCATTTGGTCTAACGATCGCCAATTCGCCCACACTGACCTGTGTGGTGGCCACCGCCTGTATACCGTATACCGTATGAACGATTCCATAAGGCTGTAATTATGGTTACAGTCCGTTATTCGGAAGGTTCGTTATTCCGAAGGTTCGTTGATCCGAAAATAAAATCGGGTTCGTTATTCTGAAGGTTCGTTAGTCCTAAAATGAAATTAGGGTTATTAACAAATACGACGTAGAAAAGAATTTGATTTTTTGAATTTGAATGTTGCCTAAAAAAATGATTTTGAGCAGTGTGGTCTTGGGAAAGGGGATCAATCTTATTCTAATTGCCGTGGCTGCATGGGGGTGTGGGAGAAGGGGAGGGGGCAAAGAGTGGCTTTAAAATTCTAGTAAAATTGTATAAGAATCATTTGTAATATGTTGTTATAAACTGAAATGAATTTACTCAAAAATGATTTTCTTTTTCTTTGTAAAACAGTGCAATAAGAATTCGATATTTGAGATATATTTATATCTTTCTCATGTAAAAAAAAACATGAAATTATACCAAAATCAATTTGATATTATATAATTATAATTATGTCATAAAATTAGATTTTGCTGCTTGATATCAGTCCAAAATATCTTAATTCTAACATTGTATTTGTCTGAATTGTATGTATTTCATCATAAATAGCAACTAAGGGCAGGGGCGGATCTAGCTTTTTGCTAAAGGGGGTGTGGGAGGGGGTGCCCCCCCCCCCCCCCCCCCGTTAAGGAGCTTTTACATTGTTTTAATTGAAACTGTGCAATCTGAGTTTTCTTGTTTTACTCTCTTTTCCAATCAAATTAGATAAAAGCCATGATTTAAATTGATTTGGGAGGGGGCCTATGAAACACCCCCAATTTCATTTTCGGATTAACGAACCCTAATTCATTTTAGGAGTACCGAACCTTCGGAATAACGAACCCGATTTCATTTTAAGAATAGCGAACCTTCGGAATAACGAAGCGCACCCGTACTTATAGCTCTATGGATATTTAGCCACAGTGAGACGAAACCTGTGTATAAAAGAAAAATAATTGGCCATTACAATCAGGTGACCTTCATACACCACCGAAGAGAAAATAGATAATATCTATAATAGATAATATCTATTTTATCTATTTTCCCACTATTCATCAAACGGTGCATATTGACCACCTAAAAGGAAACAAGTGGGCGTTATAATCAGGTACCTTTAAAAAAAACAGGTTCAATAAAATGGTATATCGTCAAACAGGCAACGGGAGGATGAGTGGGATACATCCCGCCTCACAAGGTGGGGAATGACATGTACAATTATCCCCCCCCCCCTTTTTGTATTTGTATACGAGTGGGAAAGAAAACATTCGTTGTAACACCTATATCATATCAAACTTCCATTAGACCAAATGGTCATTAGACCAAATGGTCATTAGACCAAATGGGCATTAGACCATGTGGGCATTAGACCATGTGGGCATTAGCCCAAGTGGGACATTAGCCTAAGTGGGAGTAGCCCAACTGTCAATTAGACCAAACGGGAAGTTGATGAAATGGTGATTAGACGAAGTGAGAAACTGCCCATCTGGATATAGCCGAAGTGGGTACAGCCCTAATGGATATTAGACGTTGTGGTATTAGACCAATAGAATATTAGACAATCTGGTGATTAGACGAAATGGCATTAGACTAAGTGGGTTTGGACCAAGTGGATATTAGACGGTAAGGGTATAGCCCAAATGGTTATTAGACGAACCGGCTATTGGACCAAGTGGTTGTAGACGAAATGGGTTTAGACTATGTAGGATTAGACGAAGTGGATATTGGACGAAGCGGGTTTAGACCAAGTGGGGGTTTACCCATATATCGAACAACAGATGTTTTCCAGGTGGTGCCGAACCACCCGAACATCGTATAAGTGCGCAGTTTGCTACTGCGCAGTGTGTTGTCATTTTTTTCTGTCTGCGCTGTCTCGCTGCAGCTGTGCGAGCGAACGTTCGCATAAAGCCACGCCCACTTAGTCATGATTAGCGAGTTACGGTTGTTCACACACGGAATAAGCGTGATTCTATAGTCAGCTCTCGTACGAAACGACGATAAAACTAGCGATACGTCGTTTCGTTAGTAAGCGTTCAGACACACGAATTTTTAATGGGAAGCTGATTCTTTAGTCATGATTAAGGGCTGAAAATGTTGTGTGTGAACACGGGGCTTGTCTCCTCTCCTCTATCTGGATTGACATTGGCTGTCATACGATAAGCTGAACTAGAATCTAAAAAAAGAAAGAAAAAAAAACGTTTCCGGTGATTTCACCCATTTTCGGTGCAACTTTTATGTCGTTGGTGTGACCAGGGCCCCGTTGCAGAGAGATTTACAGTCGGTTGTAAAGTAGCACTAAATTGAAAGTCAGATCATGTGACTGATAGCGTAAATCTGATTGGTTCAAATGCGCATATTTTCTGACTTGCAATTAATTACAATGTTACAATCGACTGTACCATAGCCGTACTAGGGGGGGGGGGGGTCAAACTCCCCCCCCCCCTTTGACAAAAAATGACTGTTTTGGGGGTTTGAACCCCCCCCCCCCCCCCCCCCCCCCTTTACAACTTGCAGCTGGTCTCAAGACCACATTTTAGCGGTGTCGACCATCATTCGCGACGGTCTCGGCCTCGGAAATTGCGAAGAATCCTGGTCTCGGCCTCAAAAATGTTTAAAATTCTCGGTCTCGGCTTCGAAAATTTTCAACGGACACCCCCACCCCCCCCCCCCCCCCCCCTCCACCCCGCTTACAGGATTCTCAAACAATGTTCTTGGTCTCGGACTTGAACATTTTTGACAGGTCCTGGTCTCGGCGTCGAAAACATTGAAGGTACTTGGTCTCGGCTTCGAAAATTGTATACGGACACCCCCCCCCCCCCCCCCCCCCCCGCTTACAGAAATTTGGCTGACGAAATAACCCCCCCCTCCCTTGAAAAAATCCTGGGTACGCCACTAGACTGTACTGACCCTTTTCTGAAACTGGGCCAGTCTGATACATGTTAGCCGGGATGACTGGCATGTGACCGGGGTAAAATAACATCTATGCAACATTCAGATGTAAACAAAGAAAAAAAATATATATATATCTTTCGTTTATATATATATATATATATAATAAGCATCTGGATGTGGGTGTTTTAATCAATATTAGGCCTATTCTTCGGATATCTCACAGGTGTTTACACGCGAGGCAAGCAGGTATTTTTAGCGGGCCTATGGACAGTGAAGGGTTCTAACACCTTTCGCCCCCACGGCCATTATGCGTAGGCCATGTGAAACTATTTATGGTTTCATGACAAATTAATAACGTATGACGGAGGTTCACGGCACCCCAAGGCATCATAATCCTAGCATATGTGTTTTATACCCAAGGGCAACGGTTCCTTTAATATTATCCACTATATCAACACATCTGCTGACTGACGGGTGCACATACGTTGCTCGAAGTGATTTAGTTTATTAATTTTTTGTTCAAGTACAAAGATGCCTTTTTACAAAGCTTATTAGTTTCCTTTTACGAAGACTGCTGGAGGTAGACATGCACGTTGCAAGCATTTGACAAGTTTAATAAGTATTCCAATAATCACAGCTTATAGAAAGTTCAAACGGGTAATAAAGCTTCCTTAAAGTTACCGTGGTGTAAACTTTAGAGGCCGCATTTGAGACTTACGGGAAAGCGCCATATCTCCGTGCGTAAGCGCGATCCTCGCGCACTCCTCTCCACGCTTACGCGTTAGTTAACGAGCGCGCGTCGTGCGCGTCAACATGGTGCCTCCCTGCTGTGAGGTCTTTGAAAAACGCTACCCAATGCGACGACGACTCGATTACTTTAACCGAAGGTCGGGGAAACCGAAGAACTGTTAAGCTACAATCCTGCGTCATTCGTTCTAATTTAATATCGTATTGCATACTCTGATTTGATTGGAGATACAATTATGTTTATGATACACTTGCAAAAACAACGACACGTTCCTGTATGACTCTCTATTGTTGTGTTTTTAAGAAGAATAGTTTGAAACTTTCCATCACGAAACAAATACTACACTCTGAAACCTTGGGCGGTCATCTCTATATTTGTATATTCAGTCTTTGTCAGCATTGTGACCCCTTAGAATTGAAATCCAGTTATTTCGGAGGCATCTGTAATGAGAACTACAGAGGTTAAAAATGATTCTCCCAGCATGAAGGGTTGTGATTCCATGCTTCAAGCACTTCGCGATGCCTTTTGTTTGATGGGTATAAACCAACAATTTTAGCTTTAGAGGTGTTTATATCTGGAGCGCCAGAAATAATTATTATCACCATGCGGAATGATTTTGTTCTTCTTTTTATTGCTTCATATAAAAAAACATTTACAATATCGTTGCTCATTACAGTATGCTTTACATGCTATTTGTACTTTGATTTGGTTTAGAAGCCAAACAATACTTTAATACAAAAGTATGAGTTTGTATTTCAAAGTTGATTAATTATTCATATTACGTATATCAATCAAATCATAGTCATTGAATGTAAACAAACATAATTTTCCCATGGTGCAATGCAATACCATGACTCTGCATGCTGAAGTATTGATATGGCCCCTGACAGTGTTCAATTCCTAACACGTGATCTGCCGGAGCATCAATCTTAATCAACCAGAATTGTTGGGTATGATAATAATAATGTTTACTTTCTAATAACATATTTAGGATTAATGATTAAACCATATTCTCATTTCTCCATGTTCAACAAACCATGTAAATCGAGGCATAGGCGTATACGATACGGGGATTGGTGGGGGGGGGGGGGGGGGGGTGCTGAGGGGGCAGCTGCAGCCCCTTGCAGTTTTGAAAATGGCCATATTCAGGCAAAATGCATCCAGCATTCGGGCAAAATCATATCGTATTCTGGCAAACTCATATCATATTTGGGCAAAAGCATTTCATACTTGGGCCAAATCATGTCATACCTATCAGGGTAATAAACAGCATATCATTTCTGTGTGCATGTTAAATTGTGATAACATTTTTGCTGTGCTTGTTAGGCGAAAATGAGGGGGGGGGGGGCGGGGTGATGGTATTAGGGCAAATTGGCATAATACCTCAGCACCCCTGGAAACAAATTTGCCCCTACGCTTATAAATGGAGGGGCAGACATTCATAGCTTCGATTCGAAATACCACCCGTACATCATTGGCTCGATACTATCTAAAAATAAACAAACAAATCATAACAAAATAGTAATGGTTTATTTCTCTCGTAGCATAACGACGTTAACTTATTATGATTGGATTGTACAAAGCACTCATAATTATGACTTTCGGTATCAATTTCATTTCATTACATTTTTCTGCAATCTATAACACGTATCAATCACATCTATCAATTTACACCTAACAAATTACAAATATCAATTACATCACAAAAATGAAAGCCGACAGTATATACGGCATATTATTTATGCACGAAGTGTTGGCATGCAAAATTGAATGCATGTATTACATTATAATGAAAACAACAAAAAAGCGATATACAGGAATACAGGGAAATTATGGTGAGCCAGTGTATTTAAATAATTAAAGCAGAAGATCAGCGTTACCTACGAAACATTCGTAGGATTTATGCAAAGCCTTAAATTAAGTTCCTGTATAATTAAATTTTTTGTCGAGTTCCCTTGCTCGAACCAGAGTTACAAAAAGAATTATTAATTATTAATTTAGTCATGAAAGACGCGAATGTCCATAACCCTATACAAAATGATGAAACCCATAACAAAACTCACATAGACAGGCGGCATATGTGCACTGCGCATGGAAATGTTAATCCATAAAGAGTCTGGGCTAATTGAGTTTTATAATCTCAGTACAAAAAAAAAGGTATTTATAGAATAATAATTGGATTAAAAAGAATAACGAAAATAAATATTTATTAGACGAAGCAGATTGCCGACTCAAGGACGTTGAAGCTTGCTTCTGTATTGTATCGATCCGAATTAATCAATCATTCATTAACACGGGGTGCCGTGGCTCAGCAAATAGCAAGGGCGGCTCCTGGGCCCGAGCTCCCCGCCCCCACCACACCCCCACCCCCTCGCAGGTCTGGCAATTCTGTTTTGCTTTACTTGCTTGTTAGTTGGTAGATTTAATTTGGGGGCTTTGAATCATCGATATAAAAATATCGATGCTTTGAATAGCTAAAATACAAAAGCTATACCGGAGAGCTCGCCCCCTAAAACCGCACCCGAAGCGGCTCGCAATTTCGAGCGCCCCCGGTCTTTCAGAATTCCTGGCTACGCCACTAATGGGGGGGGGGGGGGGGGGGTTAGTAGAAATCAACGTGAAGTCATGCACACAAATCCAAGTATACAACATGGTGGAAACTTTCCTGCTGCGAAAGGTCGCACAGTCATATTGACTGTACACATTAATTTAAAGGTCGTCCTATATTACACTTTTTGGAGAACCATGGAACTATCCTTCACATTTCGTACCAAAACTAAAACGATTTAAAACATGTTTATTGCTATGGCAACTTTGACGTAGTTTAAGGGTTTTCTTTGTTCTTTAAAGGGATCTAGTTAAATTGTCCAAATCCTCAAAACTTACTTGGAACTCTTGCAGTTCTCTCATACCTTGATGCATTCGTATTTACAATAGAAACATTTATATGTATTTATTTCCCTTTTAATAAAAAAAATATTTACGATTGAAGTGTTCGGATTTTAAACTATCCACTGGATAGTAATAACTGTGTACAAAGTCAGTGCAATGAGTTGGTGAATATCACTTTGCATTTTCGCTCATTATTCTGCCATATAACATCCATTTACCTAACTTGAAATGTTGACACATTACTCAGTGGACATATCAAATCACAACAATACACATTGTATAAACCATTCATCAATATTTGCACATGTCAACAAGTTACTAGATCCTTTAATAGTTGTATGGAATGTAGCGAAATAAATATAACACTGTCCCCAAATATAAAACCATTACTGACTAATTTACTATTAATGAAGTGAGATGCCGCGCGAAAAGGGGGATTTTGTTGTATTTACGTAAACACGATTTCAGTCGGTTGATTGATCCCATTTTAATACAATATATTACTTATTCTTAATTGTACAACATCCGCATTTGTATCAATCACATTACACGTATCTTACCATGACAGTCGTCCGTGTAATACAAGCAAACTATAAATACATTTTTTCCATAATACCTTCAACGGGATTGTAATGAACTCTTTCTTAAAATTATTATTGTCACTAAATAGTTATTATTTCACAAAAAGTTTTGTTAATTGATTAAAGATTTTGTTTCAATGAAAAAGAGCAAAAAAAATGGGATTTCTGCGGGATTCGCCTGAGCTATACACGAGCATTAAAAACTAAGGGGTTTCAAGGACGAGCACCGCACAAGGGTTTTTCTATAGCTCGGTCGGTAGAGCGCCGGTCTAGCAACGGGAGGTCTCGGGTTCGAATCCCGCAAAAGTCTCATTTCATTTGCTCCTGTTCTCGTATATATTTCTGCTCAGTTTATCTCTATGTTTGAATTAATTATACAAAAAAGCTTCATCATTTCGGTGATCCCTCGCATAATTATATCCCCAAGATGATTCCTATCTTTGGGGTTTGTGTCAGGTTTCCAATAGCTTCTGACCACACGAGCATGGAAAACAAAGTGGTTTCAGGGACAAGCCCCGCACTAGGGGTTTTCTATAGCTGAGGCGGTAGAGAACTAGTTAACATCGTAATGCATCTATTCAAAAAATTATATAATTTAGTATGCAGAAGAGCAGTTGTCGCCGGTGCAAATGACTGATGGGAATATCGCTGCCCCAATTCATACAGATAAAGCAGGTTTCAATCCCATTGTTTATAGGCCATGCAGGCCTGCTTATTTCCTGGGTAATTGAATTATTTTAGGTCAAGCACTTAACATATGCAGTAAACTATTGTGTTTAATTCCAAAGACCTTTCTCAACCCTTATATCATGCTCGAAAAGGTCGTACAGCTTGACATTGATTATTATAATCTTCATAAATAATTTCGATGTTATTGTTTCGGTTTTAATTTTAATGAGAAGCTATTTCGCCCTTATATGTCCAATTTCCTTCGTCCAGCTCAAGGCCCACATCAGACGTCGTTGAAATGACAACTACTTATATTATCAAAAGGGCGATTTTCACGAAGGGATGGTAATTGATAAAGCTAACGTGAACATAACACGTGCATGTGCATGCGGGCAATTGCTAATTCCTAATGTCCCAGTCGCACATACCCAAACAGACTTTCCGTATAAGCGCCACGTATTGAACGAATATAACGGGGCTATTCAGTGGCAATTTCGTGGGTATTCCGTGGCAATACGTGGCGATACGTGACAATACGTGGTAGAACTTTGAACATTTTGAAACTTTTGCTATATAATGGTCTCCCGTAAGTGGATTCAGGAACAATCCAATACTGCTAATTTATTGTCACGTATCGCCCCGTATCGCCTCGTATCGCCACGAAATTGCAACCGAATAGCCCCGTTTCGTTGCATTCCATCACAAAATTGCCAATACGTGGCTCTTTATACGGAAAGGGTTTTCGGGTATGTGCGACTGGGACATATGACATGCTGATTAATCGGGTACATAAACAACTGAGTACATCGAGGTCATCAAGCCTACTTGGCGGCTGCTTCCACTAATTTATTAAATTCATTAAATTGTTGATCTCTATCACGTCTATGGTCATGGAATGGTCAAGCACACTGACGCAGCCAAAAGAAGGAGGGGAGGAGGGGAGGGGGGGGGGGGGGGGGGGAACTGGTATTCGTCGATTCGCTCTCATTCGTTCAATTGGTCGTTTTTTTCCTCCTGGGCAACGTATTACAGTGTTTTCAAATTGTTTTAAATATCTCATTATCTATTGTAACTACAATTAAATCACATTGGCCATGACGGTACAATATATTGTTGATTTGCTGTTACAATTATGTTTACATTAATATCACATTTACAACAAATGAACATAAAAACCGAGCCCAGGTCAAATTACGTATTGTAAGAGCTGCCATTATTGAAGTCATCGTCGATTTTGACGCCCCCCTCACCCCAACCTCAGTATGGGTTGAGCCTGGCAACATCAATGGTCATATATCTTATAAATATTGGGTAAAGCTTGGATACATGAGTGCCCTCATTGATGGGTAAACCAAAACTGGGCATTTCTATGCCCAACTGTATAATATTTTGTCCAATTATTGCTCATTCTTACCTAAAAGGAACAGTAATTAGGTAAGAATGAGCAATAATTGGACAAAATATTATGCAGTTGGGCATAGAAATGCCCAGTTTTGGTGTACCCATCAATGAGGGCACTTATGTATCCAAGCTTTACCCAATATTTCTAAGAGTGGGAGCTTGAAATTAGAATCTGCTCGTGTGGTATAGTCGCGTTCACCAGTCGTTGCTAACATAATTCCGCACAGACGCGAGAGCTTTTAACATACCTATTTATGAATATGGATTGTTTATAACGTGTATATGGAAACGAATATACATACAATCGACACAAAACAATTTCACTTGCATCATTTATGAGGAAAACGTTTTTAATTTAGTATGAATTAGTGTATAATGTAAAATAGATCCGTTTTGCCTTGATAGTTAGCGTGTCCTGGACAGCCCGAAAGCAGATACCCTATGTAATGCTGCCAGGTAATCCGGTGCTTTAAGAGATTACGTAATGACGTCAGATTCCTCTACCCCTCTTAGGCACAACCTCCATTCGGAATTTTGTTCCCGATGTAGAGTTCCTTTCCTGTTGTTTCGTTCTAATTTTGTTGTTTTTTACTTACGTAGGGCAGGGCAGATTCATGACAAATTTGATGGCTTTTACTCCTAGCACTGGAAAAAGTTTTGACCGACGATATAAAATGGAAAATTGATATGCATAGGAAGGATCGTGATATGTGTGTGGTTTGCTATGTTTGCGGTTGCACCATGTATGAGGAAGGATTATGTCAACGTTTTATTCTGAAGTAATTATTATGGAAAGATTTGGTGGAATACGTGCATCCTATACATACGATCACCGAGTCTGCGACACCCTACTTACGGTCTACAATTTATCTAGCGGCTAGCTATATGGATAATTATGATCACTTTGCTTCAAGGACAAAGCGTTACGAAAGAGTGATAGTAGCGTGGGTCTGGCTCACCAAATAGTTTTACCTGACGTGGGGGGGTGTTTCACAAAGATCCTAAGTTTAACTTAACTCTAAGTTGGACTTTAACATTACGGAAAGCCATTTGTTTAATTGTTAAGCAAGTTCTCTAACAGGCCTCAAATCTTGATAAAAATCATTAACATTTTCTTTTATGAAAAAGACTTCAAGTTATTGATGTAAAACTTTGCTGAAAGTTTCAAATATTTGCATTTTGGGCTAATGATTATTTATAATTCCGAAGCTACAAACGGCTTTCCATAATTTTAAAGTCCAACTTAGAGTTAAGTTCAACTTTATAGGATCTTTGTGAAACACCCCCGGGGAGCTGAATTGGTTGTTCGGGACAATAACGCATAATCTTGAGAGATGTATTCCTAAGATTTCCGGGGGCTTCGCTCGTGGATCCCTGGCGAAAGCATTCAGGTGGGACCATCCATGTCTACCAAAATAGTTCGGGCTTAGAGCAGGGGCGGTGTTATATACTTACTTATATCCCTTATACTCAAACATACACCGTTAGAGCTTTATTGTTAAACATCCACCAGTTACGTCCGCTCCCGGTGCCTTGGGTAGGAGAGGGAGGGGGAAATTTCCCCGTTTCTTAAAAAAAAAAAAAAAAAAAAACCTCTTAAACAATACCAGACATTCTATTTAAAGGGATCTAGTAACATTGTCCACATCCACAAAACTTACTTAGAACTCTCATACCGTGTTATATTCGTAAAACCAATAGAAGCATGGAACATGTTTTTTTCTTTAATTTCCCTTTCATGAAAAATGATATTTCAAATTGAAGTGTTCGATTTGTTTTAAATTATCCACTGGAAAGTTATAACTGTGTACAAAGTCAGAGCGAATATCTTGTGAATATCACTTTGAATTTTTGCTCATTTCTCAGCCATAATTATTATAACATCCATTTAACGCGAAATGTCCATACATTATACTTAGTGGACATATCAGATCACAGAATACACATATTATCCATCATTTTTCACTTTTGCTAATGTCAAGTTACTATATCCCTTTAAAAATTACACTCAAATATCAATAAAGTTTCTTCGCAACGATCTAATGCTGATGTGGACTCATTATACATAATTATCTAAATAATTTAAGGTCGGAAATAATAATACTTTCCACACAATTACAAAATGCTTTAATAGTCATCCTATTATGATCTAGCTGATATTCATATCCGTATATTATAACAACTTGCCATCTGAATTGAAATAAGATAAACAAAAATTATGTATAGTTCTGGTCCCATATTCATAAAACCCCGCTAGCTTAGTTCCTTTGCTAAGTGTATTTTAAATGCAGTTTATTGAGCAACAAACAGTTTTCCTAGCCCCCCCCCCCCCCCCCCCCCCAATTAGTGTTAGCTGGATAAGCTTTAGGTACCCACTAAGTTAAACATAGTTAGCAACTTAAATATATTGTGCTTATAATTCGTAGCTACGCCATCCAATATTGACTTAGCAAGAAACCAAGATAATGGGCTTTCATGAATATGGGCCCTGGTTGGTATATATCCGCCGATTAGATTGGTTAAAGTAACCTAAATAAAACATTTGAAAGGAAATCGACAGACCGAGAAATGTTGCTAATGACGAGGAATCATAAAAAAGAACGCCATAGTTTACTTTAAAGGGATTTATTATCATTGTCAAAATCCAACAAAAAAATACTTTTATCTTTAGCAGTTCTCACATACCTCGATAACATTGCATTACCAATACAAGCATGAAACAGGTTTTGGTTTCCAAATTTATTTTCGTTAAAACGATTTGTAAGATTAAAGTGTTCTGAATTGACATTATCCACTGGATAATTAAAACCGTGTGTATACAAAGTCAGTGCAATGAGTTAGTGAATATCACTTTGCATTTTCGCCCATTACTCGGTCATATGACATTCATTTAACAAGGAATTTCACAAATCACTCAATCACTCAATGGACATACATATCATATAACAACCGTACACATTATATCGACCCTTATTCAGTTTTCGCACATGTATGTCCACAAAGTTACTAAATCCCTTTAACAGTATACTCAATCATAATGCCGAGGTTGACAGCGCGGAAGTAAGTGGTGTTATTTTCAATCTTGGTGTCACGAAATGTTGCTGACGTACGAGCCGAGGCCTCAGTGATGGGTGCTAAACCATCACCACGCAACACCTATATGCAGGTGTCCCTATAATTATGTTACATTATACAGTTGTTAACTGGTGGTGGAGGGAATAGCACGGAATGTTCCACTCCGAGAGATTTTAAATGTTATTGAGGGAAGATTATACCTCTCTGCTCTCAACTTTCTCATTTTCTCTCCCCCTCTTCCCCAGCACCCTTCAGTATGAAATCTAATTCCCACCTACACTCTTTATTTAATACCCCTTTCATCCCACCTTTCACATTTTCTTTTCCCTCTCTCCCCCTCTGCCTTACACTCTAATTTTCACCTGTTTCATTCTTTCTCACCTCTCTCCCCTCATCTTGCTTCCTTTGCTCTTTCTCCCTCTCTATCTTCCTCCCTCATTCTCCCTTACCCCCCTGAGCCCATATTCATAAAACCTCGCTAGCTTAGTTCCATGCTAAATGCATTTCAAATGGTACAGTTTTCCTAGTCCCCAATTAGGGTTAGCTAGTTTATCCTTAGGTACCTACTTAGTAAACCCTAGTTTGAAGTTTGACGTTTGAAGTTTGAAGTTTATTAACAACAAAATGTATGTACATCATAAAACAAAGTATGCAAGGCAAAACAATAAAATACAAACTGTACATAATGTACAAAACAATGAATTACTGCAAAAGCTTAATTAATGCTTACTTAAAACACATTTAAACAAAACCAAAAGTTAGCACAAGTGCTAGTCGAGATCAGTTTTCTCTGTTCACTATATATCGATAGTGTATCTCTTCATTATTATAGCATTATACTAGTTCTTACAATTATATTGTATACATTCAAAATACAAAACATAACTAACTGCTAACATAACAGATCATTTATTTGTTCATCAAATAAATTGTGAGGGTATTACGAAATGAATATCTTGTTTTTTGTTCTCTAATCTTCTGAGGTAAGCTATTCCAAAGCTTCGGTCCAACAAAAGAAATAGTGAATGTAATGTGTCGTCCTACAAATTGGCAAGAGTAGCATTGCATTTTCTTTTCCTCTTGTTTCATAAGTATGGTGTACAATCTTACAATAATCTAATAATGTGTGTGGTAGATTTCTATTATACAAATCATATACAAATATTGAAACTGCCAGTTCATGCAAACCAATAACATCCAATATCCCCAATTGTTTAAACAGTGGTCCGGAGGTGTAATGAAAACGTAATAGCTCGCACCTTTAAGGTGGTATCTCACCGGGCTGGAGACTAGTTGGCGACTCAGTCTCCGCTGGTCGCGAGACGTCTCCGCGACGTCGCCGCGACGTCTCCTGGAGACTAGACGGGTCTCCGGGGAGTCGCGGGAAAATCAAACATGTTCGATTTTCGACCATCAGTCGCGGAGACTAATTTTGTTCGCGACTGGGGAGACGTCGCCGCGACCTACTGGAGACCAAGGCGACTGAGAGGAGACGTTGCGGAGACGTCTCCGCGACACTACTTGACGTTGCTTGACCCACTTTAGAGACCACGTGACTGAGTTCTTTATAATTTGGTACAGTTTGTTCCTGCTCCCATGGATACGTCGCGGAGACGTCTCCGAGACTTCGCCTTGGTGAGATTGCAAACCATTTTCGGGTCTCCCGAGTCGCCGCGACTACCGCGACTGATCAGTCGCGGCAGTCGCGGCGACGTCTCCGCCGGTGAGATACGCACTTAAATGAATACAATTCAAGCGAGATTTATAACTGCTTCCCCATACCTCGATTCCATAGAGTATGTGGGGCTGTATAAACGACTTATACAAGACCACAAGGATATACCGATGAACAAAATATCTCAATTTAAATAGCAAACCCACTTTTCTACGAACGCACTTATTAACACAATCAATGTGATGCTTCCAAGATAATGTACTATCAATTTGAACTCCTACAAAAGATGCCACACTCACATCATTAATGTCTGTATTAGACAGTCTAAGGACACCATTTACATTAATTGCCCGTCGTTTGGTTTTAACAAACATATAATTAGTTTTCTTTAAATTGATAGTGAGTTTATTAGCATCGCACCATTTTTGAATTGCATCTAGTTGCTCATTAACCTCATTTACATCAATTTCATTTTGATTCTCATCAAAAGTGTGCAAAATATTTGAATCGTCTGCAAACAATCTAAAATTAAAATAGTTAGTACAACAAGGTAAATCATTAATATAAACCAAAAACAATGTAGGACCCATGCAGAACTGACCCCTGCGGCACGCCGCACGTTATAGTCTTTCGGGTAGATGTGGCCTCCTTATAGCATAATGTCTGAGAACGATTCAAGAGGTAGTTAGCAAACCATTGGAAAGCACGTATACCATAATGTGCCATCTTTTCTAGCAAAATATCATGATTTATAGTGTCAAACGCCTTTTAAAAATCTATGAATATACCAAGTGTAACTTTCCCTTCATCCATTGACCTCATAATAATTGATAAGATTAATCAAAGAAAGTTTAGTACTATATTTCTTGCGGAATCCGTACTGATGTTTATACAAAATATGATTAGTCTCCACAAAATCAATTAAA
This sequence comes from Echinarachnius parma, assembly GCA_037951105.1. NCBI lineage: Eukaryota > Metazoa > Echinodermata > Echinoidea > Clypeasteroida > Echinarachniidae > Echinarachnius > Echinarachnius parma. The sequence continues at coordinate 74,534 of JBAMJV010009268.1, forward strand.
CGAACATTCACAATTTTTTCAAATATTTTCCCAACAACTGGCAAGACTGAGATAGGTCTGTAATTTCCTGGATTAGACTTTGCCCCCTTTTTTATAAATAGGTGTTACCTTTGCTACCTTAAGACAATCGGGAAAAGTACCTTTTTCTAATGACAGATTAAAAATGTAAGTCAGTGGTACAACAATAAAATTAGCAGCATCCTTTATCAATCTTACTAGTAAATTATCATATCCATGGGATTTTTTACTCTCTAGGGCACACAAATAATCAAAAACTTCTCTCTCTGTCACAGGTTTCCAAAACAAGGATTTGTCATTTCTTCTCCCCAAATACTCCTTATAACTATAACGTACATCTGGAATCTTCCGTGCTAAGTTTGGCCCAATTGCAACAAAGTAATTATTTAGCTCCTCGGCTATATCACCCTCAGAAGACACAACTCTGGCTGCTCCATCAATACGATCAGACGGGAGAAACAACTCATCAATATCTAATTTTTTAGAATTCCCTCTTCCACTAATCAACGCATTTATTTTTTTCCAAGTTTTGCCTGTATGATGTCTATTATCATCAAATTATTTACTATAATACATTCGTTTAGCATTCTTCAATACAGTTGTCAATGCATTTCTATATTTCTTATATTCGTGTGCATATTCTACATTAAAATTGGATGCTTTATATTTATTATACAAACTATGTTTCTTTTTAATAGACTTAATAATTGCTTTAGATATCCATGGCTTTTTCGGAGTATGTCTTTTCTTTGAACTATTGTGCACAATATTTGGAGCATGTTTATCACATATCTTTACAAACAGATCATACAATAATACAGAGTAAGCCATATTAACATCGTTATATCTACACACACAATCCCAATTTGTGCTTGCTAAATCCTCATGAACACTTCGACATTAAAATGTTTATATGAGCGAGCAACTTTTCTCAAAGTTACAACCTTATTCACAATAGGAGGATGATCAAATAAAACAAATATAGGAAAATGGTCAGATACATCAGTTTCTATAACACCTGAGTGAATAACAGAATTACTATATTAGTATAAACATGATCAATAAGAGATGAAGTGTGATCTGTCACTCTTGTCGGCATTGTAATAATCTGCTGTGTTCCTGTACTTTAAATTGTACTTAAATAATCATCTATTCGTGTATTAACATTTCTTTGTGATAAATCTATATAATCGCCTAGTAAAATTATATTCGACCTTCCAACATTTAATTCTTCTAAGACACCTAAATAAACTATTTTGAAATTGACCAATATCAGTATTTGGTTTACGATAAACAATACCAATAACAATTTTACTATCACGTTCAATTAGTTAGCAACTAAAAGGTCGTGTGTTTAATAATACATCGCCACATCTTCCAAAATACACTTAGCATAAAAATATAATAACGCTAGCGTAGTTGTATGAATCTGGGGCCAGCTCGCTTTATCACCCCTCTCCCCTCGCCTTTCTCCGCACCCCACCCCTCTCCCCCATCCTTCTCCTTATCTCCCCTCTTACTTTATTATACTACTAGTATCTAACAACTGTGTTTGTTATAATTATATTGGTATAAGGATATCGCAATACTCACATATTCCAGTATTGCGAGGAGTACTAATATTCATAATCGATGGCCGATTGAAGGACATTATTTACGTAATTATGAAATAATATGTAAATTCACGATAAATAGTAATCATATCAATTAGCGTAATTACTCGGGGGATGTTATAATAATTCTGCTGCCATGGTAACACTACACCATCAAAATTATATAGGGGAACAATACAAGTGGAAATAATTAGATGAAACGTGATAATGAAAATAAAATTGGCATAGTTTTAACAAAGTTCATCACGTGTACTTAAACGTGATTATTCAGTACTATGGTTGACAAGTCAGATTGAAAAGAATGATTTGATTATTAACGATAATTACGTTTCAAAAATATTAGATTACTAGTCATGTTTTGTAACATTGATAATATTCAAATGTGGCTACTTTGCACACTTATAATAAACAGAACAGCATTGAAAATGAAACTTTATAGAAAGAAAAACACGATAAAATATTTGTAGATATATATTAAAACACGCACAAAAAAATCGCAATAAAAATGACGATTTTGTCTGGTGTTTAGAATTCATCATGATAACTATCTTTGTTATAATTTCTTGCCATGCGACTTCAAAAAAAAAAGAAGGTCGATCGATATGAAGACAACCAAGGTCGAAGAGGTATAATGGTAAAGAAAAATGTAATAATGCACAAGGAAATGCAGCATCGTGATTTTATTACAAATAAATCTCCATGTAGCCAACCCTTCTCCTTTGTTAATAAAAATACAAGGACCAAGATCGCTCTTTTCCCAAACAAGTAACATTATGATATACAATTATATAGTCATATGCTCATAAAAGTCATGCAAAATAAGGGAAACAAAATAACGACCGCCAACTGCGGACGAATTGAACTATAAAACATTGTACCGCGATTGCTTGCCACAGTTATTAAAGGGATCTAGTAACTTTGTTGAGATGTGCAAAAACTGATGAATGGTTGATGCAATGTATACTGTTGTTATCTCATATGTCCTCAGGGTATTGTGTGAAAATTTCAGGTCAAATGGACAATGTATGGCCAAGTAATGAGCGAAAATGCAAAGTGATATTGGGTGATATTCACCAACTCACTGCATTCACTTTGTACAGGGATGAAAATCTCGCCCGGAGATTTTCTTATCTAAATACTTCAATCATACATATCTTTGTAATGAAAGGGAAATTTGAAAAACCGAAAGCTGTCCCATGATTTTATTGTTAATACGAATACAACAAGGTATAAAGGAACCGCTAGAATTACAATTTTATTTTGAGGATTTGGACAATGTTACTAAGTCCCTTTAATGCGTAATTCTTAGACGACAAGTCATATAATTTGCAGAATTTCTAGTGCAGGGCAAACAAATTAGTCCATTGTAGGGTCTGGAATGAATTGGTGTCTAGTCGGAGTTTATTCAGAAAATGGACAATTGGAATTCAGGACGACGCAGTGATCGAAATTTCGAAATCGAATTGACATTTTTGACTTTTAGAAAAGAACAAAAAAAAAAGAGTTCGCCCATCGCATACGAGCGTTTCTTTATCTAACCCTAGTATTTACAATGTCAACATTAGTGCTGGAATGAAACATGTTTTATTTTGCTGCTGAGATTGGAGACCATAACTATTCAGATCACGTGACTTGAAATGTAAGGGAAATTCCATTCGCAATTACCATGATTACGTTCGGTATTATTCCATTGTGTTCATGAATTCGCTATTGGTAATAGTAATGGTAATAATGATAATAATGATAATAATAATAATAATAATGATAATGATAATAATAACGATGATAGGTTTAATTGTATAGTACTTAATATAGTTCGAAATTTTGATGGTTGTTGATAAAATTATCATGATAGGATTTTCAATATTTGTGTTCATGCAATATAATTAATGGACTATTATTTTGCCTTGGTTAGTACTTGCTTTTGACATTTTTTGTAAATTCTTGCCATTTAATTTAGTTTAAATTAGTAAAGTGATTTTAAATTGTCATAATGTACACCGTGTCCCAGAACAAACGAAACCGGGTTTCATGGCAGAAATTTTCTGTCATAAAGAATAATTCAATTGATGATATATATATGCCTGGAAAGCTCTGTGTCTCTTCTTTCATTTGATGTGCAACTTATGGCACATACTTCAAGCATGACTGAATTATAACAATGGAAAGTGGTGTTACCAATATTCAATTTGCACGCATAAATTTGAAGTTTGGGTGAGTTTAAAGAGTTGTAAACGTACTTATTTTTAAAAAGGACAAACACCACATAAAAGTTCATATTTGTATCTTTTACATGACACCTCATGCTAAAAAAATAAATGATTTATGCCAGAGAACGAGTACAATGAAAACATGCCTGATTTCTGCCCGAATGAGTGAAAGTTGAGTAAGAAGTCGCTCAGCTTTCCTGACTAGCAGCTGACAATGGACTTTGATGCATGAGTGAATTTACACAAACATGGGGATCAGGAAACAGGCTATATCAGGAAGGTTACTCATTTGGGCTGGAATCAAGCATGTTTTCATTGTATTCGTTCTCTGGCATATATAATTTATTTTTTAATCATGAGGTGTCATATAAAAGATTAAATTATGAATTTTCATGCGGTGTCTGTCCTTTTTCAAAATAAGTACGTTTACTACTCTTAAAACTCTACCCAAAACATCACCCAAACTTGCAATTTCTGCGCGCAAATTGAATTTTGGTAACACCACTTTCTATCGTTCTAATTCAGTCATGCGTGAATTATGTGCCATAAGTTGTATATCAAATAAAAGAAGAGACACATAGCTTTTCAGACATATATATATCATCAAGGAAATTATTCATTATGACATAAAATTTCTGCCATGAAACCCGGTTTCGTTTTTTCTGGGACACGGTGTATTATACATGTTATATCTTATCTGTCATGTCTTATATCCCTATCTCCTACTGCTTCTCTCATTATCCCATCTATTCTCTTTCTCATCTTCTCTCCTTTTGCCTTTCTCCCTTCCCTATTCTTGTTTTCCGCATCTCGCTCTCCACTCACTTGCCCTTACTTTCATGGTGTTTTTTGATGTACATATGTTAATGCTTTCAAATGTTGATGTTATAACAAAATATATATATATATTTTATTATGTATTGATTAATTGTTATAAAATTACTATATATTGCAATATTTAAATATTTATGTACAAGGCATCCCTGGTGGCCTCCCCAAGTTGGCAGGAAAGACCCATGGGTCACAGAAATTCAAGATTTCTTTTTTCCTGCCAGGCAGCTTGGGGAGATTCACCAGGGGTGCTTTTATGCTTTTATGTTTTCTGATCGTTTTGTAAATTCACTATTCATTTTGTATCATACATTGTACTTTATTTTGAAATGCCGAATAAATAATAATAATAATAATAATAATAATTGGTTGACAATATTACTGAAGAACTATATTTTTTATGAAACATTCTGATGTTTATAGAACACATAACAAGCCGTCTAGAAGGAACTATACTGCACACGGGTTAAAGTCGTGCATGTTATGTTTAGTTCGTGTGCATGTGCATTGTACATGACCTGTGTGCGTGCAAATGTGTGTATAATACATTTTCTGTTGTGCGCACGTGTGTGTATGTCTCACTTTTCCTACATTATACATTTAATTAAAGTAAGTGACACTCAACGTGTTACATCATTAAAAATATCCACGGTGTCCTTAGGCCAACCATATCATGTGTCGAACGCGAATGTTATCTTAAAATGAATACAAGTAATCACAACGCCAGCCATAGGTGTATGTTTCAATGAGTGTGCAAACTCTACATACGTATAATAATTATTGGGGATGTTATGTTCAACATGTCAAATCGGGATATCACGGTAGCCATCACCGCTAATTGTAAATTGCAAATTGTATTTTTTTTTCTTCGATTTATCTAATAATCTGAAATGTTCCTTATGCTTGGCTTATAACAATAATTACATTTGATTACACAAATATTTATCGAGACGTATGTATTTAATTGAACCCAGTAAGTTCACCTTATGATAGGCTGTTAACAATAATTGTATTTTCTTACACGTATGTATTTATCGAAAAAAAAAAATTTATTGTGAAGACACGAATACACCACCGTAGCATTGGCATTCTGTGTATCTCTACGGATTAGGAAAGCAAGCAGTTCTTAACCCGAGATAAATCATTAATGTTCATTGTTTGTGTTTCAATTTTCCTCGTTCGCTCCATTTATCAATTTCATTTGACCCCGATCAGTATCTCGTGAGTTATTCTCTTTTTATAAATAAGTATGCTTTGTTACGCAAATGTGCTAATCGGAACGTCTGCTCGCGCTGGGGTGAAAATCTTTCCACCTTATTTCTCGTCCGTGCGCCTTTTACGCCTCTGTAATAACGTTTATCGTTTTTTTTTTTTTTTTTTTACTTTAATAGACATTCTCTCCAAGCCACTGATTGGCTAACGCGAGGAAAGCAAGTCGAGACAATCGACCAATCACAGCGCACGGTTGACGTGACATCACGATAAAGGCACTGATTTTGGCGCGCTGGAGTCACCGTACTCACTAGCTGCTGTGTACGTGTGTAGCTTTCAGTGACTGAGTGTGTCTGTGGGATGAATGAGGCGTAAAACATTGCTCGGCTGCACTCTCCCGCTTCATGAATTGGCGGTAGTGCATTTATAACGACGCGATGCCGCCAGAAAAGTCTTAGTTTGAAGGGACTGCAGTTACATGACAGACACGCTCTCCGACGATCGAGCAAACGGCTTCGGTAAATAAAACTTCGATCAATCGACCAGCATACTAGCATAGCAGACCCTAGACGCGAAGAGAGGAGCACTCGAGAATTGTGCATCGCGATTTTGTTGCGGTTTCACCGCTTTTGTTTTGTTTTTTATCAACATGAGCATCGATTATTTAGGCAAAGCTTTTGTAAGCTGAGCATCTTGTCTCTGTGTTTAAAGAAAATTTGAAAAGCCTGAATGACATGAACAACAAATATTTTGACTTCATGTTTGGAACAAAGATTGACCGTGAACTTTTTGTGTGAATTTGCAAATGCGTGAACATTTTACGAGAACTATCGATTAACAGTTCAAGCGTCTGTTGCTAGTGCATTTCGACCACGATGTCTTGATTAATGGATACTTCTTCGCTACTGAACAAATTGTGGCACAATATATGCCACATGATCGTCATCGTTATTTTGTGCAAAAGTGATTTCTTCTCGATTATAACGTGACTGTTAACTAACAAGTATGCTGGATACCTTATTATTTTAAAAAATAATTCCTGCCATAGATGCTGGATCAGTATTTCATGTGTAACAATATTTTCTTGGCGATTATAACGTGACTTGTTATCTACGGTAGATGATAACATGTTGATAAATGACAAAATCTTTCAAAAAATTACTCAGAGAAGTACTATCTTTTTGACTGATCTGGTTAGCAGTCTTTGAGAATAATCGATACTTAAACAAAGTGTAACAAAGAATTCCAAATAATAATTGATAACCGAACAAATGGTGGCAAACTAATTTAAGATAATGGATGTCTACAAAACAATTGTCAGATAATCATCTTCGTTGTCTACAACAATGATTTTTTTACATTTGAAGTGAATCAGTGTAGTGTTATTAAGACTAAATGGAGATGTACAGCTCAGCAGCGACGACGGCCGCTATGAACGAACTCGACTACCCGACGGACGTGGTAGCTAACGGGACGGGCGAAGATCATGGCAAGCCCGGCCTCGAGTACGACCATGTTTCGAGGATCGCAGCTCTTTCCGTCGTGTTCGTCATCGGGGTGATAGGAAACCTTCTCGTGTATTTGTGGCTTTACCAGCACCGGAAGGAGCGCAACAGGATCCAGATCTACATGACGTCGTTGACGACCACGGACATGCTGGTCTTACTCGTGATCCTCAGCGAGCTCATCCAGGAGCTTCAGGGCAAGGTGTGGCACGGGAGCGACGCTGCCTGCAAGCTGTTCCGCCTCTTCGAGAGCCTCGCGCTCATGGCGAGCAGCAACATGGTGGTCGGCATCGCCGTCGATCGCTACCACTCGGTGATCAACGCGCTCAAGAAGCCGCTGCCCGAGCGTTGGGTGATTGGCACATGTTGGTTTCTGTCCCTGCTCTGCTCTCTGCCGCAGCTCATTGTGTTCCGTAGGAACGCTCACAGTCGAGGTAAACCGTACTGCATGACAGGGTTCGATAAGCTGCCCCCCTGGCATATGAAGATCTACATTACTTACGTCACGCTAATCGTCTTCTTTCTTCCCTTCGTCATCATCTGCTACACGTACCTCCGTATCCTGATTCGTCTCTGGCTAGGCGGGCGCTCATCCGTCTTCAAGAACAAGTCCAAATGGCAGCGCACGTCGAGGTGGAGGACGCTCAAGATGACGATGGTCATCATCTCCGCATACGTCCTCTGTAACGTGCCGTATTTCAGCATGCAGCTCCTCCGCGCTTACAACGGCAGTCGGAATCTGAACATGGTCGTTTACGGAATCTTCGCCATCTTCGCGTCGTGTAATAGCGCGGCGAATCCTTACGTGTTCCTCTTCTTCAACTTGTGCAAGTCAAAAAAGGAATACGAAAAGGCGGGGACGACGCAGCAGACCAACTTGGAACAATCCCACGCGCCGGCGGTCCCAACCGGACCTCGAGTGTACCGGGAAACTCGTTTGACCAACGGTAAGGAGGGGGGTCAATCTACGGACAAGAATAGTGCCGAAATTGCGATGACCATCCCGTCGTAAGATACTACGTATATAATCGATCGGTGCGGTCAGTGAGCGGACACTTCAGTCAACGATACAGACGTTGTTGTTAACAGTCAAACAATCGACCTCGACCCAGATAAGAGATTGGAGATTCCTCAGGAGGCCGGACGGAGCTCTCTTGTTGCTTCGCGCCGCTTCTATAATAATTGCTGGGGTGCGATATGATATGGACGCACACACTCCTCATCTCTGAAAGATGTCCGCGTAACGTCACACAGAAAGAGAGGTAAACTGGATAAAAAGTTGAGGTACGATTATACAAAAAAAATATAGAAATGAAAGCCACGTGGGCTTTGATGAAATACACTCTTGGATGAATGTGCGACACCAATTTCTTGCCGTGCGGATGATATTAAAATCATAATTATGGACGTGCTTTTTCTTCCTGCTATTGATATTTCCATTCCAGTTATGATATTGTACACCAACAAAGATTGTATATGCGTCTAATGTTTCTATGTTTACCCTGCTTACGAAATTATACCAACTTTCTGTCTAAAGTAAGGATACTTGCTCTCTATATTATAAGAATGTGGTCAATGTTTTAAATATGTTGATAATTATGACAGTGACATCGGGAGCATATTGCATAACTATTGTTTGACTCGCGATTTGCGATTAAACCCAACTTTGCGACCAATCATAACTCCGTCACATACCAATTAACAAAGTTGCATATTATTTCAAACGCAATGTGCTAGCTCATGCATCAAGCACAACTTTTATTTGAAATCATACGCATTTTTTTTTTTTTTTTTTTTTTTTTTTGGCAAATGAATTTGGCCTAAACGCATCGGTTTGTTTGATTTTGTTGGAGTTGGGTTCAATGACAAGACATTATACGATAATGGCTCCTAACATTGCAAGTGTTATTGAGGCGGATACCTCTTCCGGTACCACACAATTCAAGAGCCGTTGAGTCATATTATAGTACTTAAAGGGATAGTACAGTTTTGGTCAAACTGAATTTTAGTAACCGAAACCTGCCCAATAACATTACAAACTAATAGTTATAACTCCATCATGCTCGAAAGGTATAGAAAATTGCAAACAACTAAGTAAAAAGCCTGTTATCATTCAAAAAGAGACGTTAAAACACAAGAGGGCGCTCTCTAATAACGCATCGGTTTCAACCATTTTCAAATTAAAAACTGTGCATGAGAACTTTTTAAAAACCTCTTTTTTAATTTTTTGTAAAAATGTAAGCATTTTTTTTCAACGGCTGGTTCAAAATGATCGAATTGTTGTGGTGCCCACAATAATTACACATGGTTATATTTATGGATATTTCTGCCGTCTCTGAACCGATATTGATCAAATAAAGTTGATTATGTCCTAAAAATTGTATGCTCTTCCAAACTTTACATTCAGTTTTTCATTACCTCACAACACAATTATTTCGTGAAACGCCCTCTATACTAACCCTTTAAATTTACGGATCTTGTAACTTTGTTTTACATGTGCAAATCATATCGAAGATTTGATGAAATGTTTATTACTGTGATCTGATATTTCCACTGAGTGATGTGTGAACATTCCATTGTATTTGAATGTCATATGACCGAGTAATGAGTGAAAATGTAGTGTGTTTTGCTCACTCATTACACATGTTTGAATTATCCTATGGATAATTCAAAACTCCGAATACTTAAATCCTAAATACATTATTTTGATAACGAAAGAGACATTTGGAAAAACCGAAACCTGTTCCATGCTTATATTGGTAATACGAATTCAGAGTTCGCTAGAGTTCTAAGTAAGGTTTGTGGATTTTACTAGATGTAACTAGATCGCTTTAAAAAAAAATGACGTGCTACACCGTTAGTCCGGAAAGCATGAACATGTTTTAACCCGTTAAGGACTGGTCCTGCAAATTAGCAGCCCGTTATCTGAGGATATGTGTTAAACAAAATCAATTGGGTTTCGACGGGTTAAGCAAAGGATAGTATAACACTGGGTGTTGTGTGGAAATTTCCAGTTAAATGGACGTTTTATGGCCGAGTTATGAGCAAAAATGCAAAGTGATATTCACTAACTCATCGCATCCACTTTGTACACGGTTTTGACGGTCCAGGGGATAATTTATCATCTGAACACTTCAATCGTAAATATCTTTTTAACGAAAGGGAAATTTGACAAAACAAAACCTGTCCCATGCTTTTATTGTTAATACGAATACAACATGTTGAGGGAACCGCTAGAATTCCAATATGATTTTGAGGATTTGGACAATGTTACTAAAAAGTCCTTTTAAATAAAGCGTAAACATACTTCAATTCTTTGAATATTTTTCTTTGCGGTATGTGAGACGTGAGAAGGAAAATCAAAATATTAAAGTGATCCATTTTGATAACTTTCTGACATTCAACCAGAATATCTTGGAACCTTTTTAACTTGATTTTTGGTTTAATATGGTTATAGAACAATGAAAATGGGTTTTGATTGTCTATAATGTTTCCCTTATCATGGGGATATTCAAGATTGAATTGAAAAGCATTTGAAAAACGTCCTGGAACGCTTTTCGGTTGAAGTCCAGGCTATTCCCTCTCGGATAGTTCATAGTTCAATTGTTTACAGTTTCCGAGTTTGGATACTTCACGCGAACGATTCAACATGTTGAATCGGCTACGCCTGAGCGAAACCGACATCACTCTAGTCTGACTGAAGATCAGTCGGATCGGATCGAGTCTTTTCTGTGTGCGGTGGGCATTACTTCAATTCTCACCATCTTACTCTATTATAGGTAAACATCGTTTTTTCTCCGAAGATTATTAAAGTCATATCATTCAGACAACAAATTATAATGATACTTGTATATGCTTGAAGTCTCAACTATTGTATTTAAAAAAATCTTGTAAGTTAATGGATCACTTTTACCATTATCATAATGTCTGATGATGGATGTATAGAGAAAGCAGCACTCGGTCAAAAGTCCTCTTCTCTTATCTATGCCTATATTGTGTAGAAATAAACATAATATAGGTTTTCCCGCTCAATTTCGCGATTGTGTCAATCGAATTGATAATAGGAGCAAACGAATTCGCGCGATTTGCGATCGCCGTACCAAAGCAGCATTCGAATTCGTAAATAGTCGTTCAAAATCACGTAGGAGCAAGTGAATTTGCACAAAGTGCATACCTTTTCATCAATGGTCATTCGAATTCGCGAAAGGCCGTTGACAGTTTTGACAGTTGGCTGCACATTCGCGAATTCGAATGCCCATAAATGAACTTCTGTGTCTATTCACGAAAGCGTGTGCGTATGCATGAATTCGCATGCACTTATTCGGAATTTGGAAGACCAATACCAACGATTACGCGGCAACGCGCGAATTCGAATGACCCTAAATGAATTCGATTGAAAAAAGTGCAAAATTGAGCGGGAAAACCTATAGTAACACACTTATTGTATAACTTGCATCTGAAGAGGTTGTTATGAAACGACCAAACTATACAAATCAGCAATTTGTCTTTAATACTCGATGCATATCACTTAGTATCATATTTCTAAATATATTACTGCTACAAAATTATATTGGGTTTATGTATTAAACCGCTGTTTTATCATGCATGCATAAACGCTGCAAAATGTGTTATTTTCTCTAATGTATATAGATTCATATGAACATATCTTTTGCATGTATACTAATGTACATGCCGAATGCTTATAAATGGTAAATTACACGAAGAATTGAACATTATTACACATTCTGCTGTTAATCTTACCGGGTTATATAATATATTAAAAAAGTTGTTTTTCATTGCGTATATACTTGTATCTGTTTTTGATTGTTTAATGGCGATGTTTGTTTATTAAACCGTGCAGCCTAATAATATATGTTCGTTTCCGTTGATTGATAATATGTCAATTGCATGCATGCGCTATGTAACTTGATTAGATGCTTGTATTGGAGGCTGACAATAATATGTGCATTATTACCTCGGTTCTTGGTTGCTGGGCAAATGTGAAGAGAACTTAGAGCATAGGCGTACCCGGGGGGGGGGGGGGGGGGGCTGGGGGGTTCAAACCCCCCCCCCCCCCCCCATTTGACCGCAAAATGACTGTATTGGGGGTTTGAACCCCCCTCCCCCTTTTTAATTTTGTACTGTTCTCGAGACCAAATTTTTAGCGGTCTCGACCGTCATTTTCGATGGTCTCGGCCTCGAAAAGTGCGAGAAACCGTGGTTACGGCCTTGAAAAGTGCAGACAACCGTGGTCTCGGACTCGAAAAATGTTAGTCTCGGCTTCGAAATTTTCCTACGACTACCCCCCCCCCCCCCCCCCACGCTTACACGATTCTCAACCACTGGGTCTTGGTCTCGGTCTCGAAAATTGTGGAGCAGACCTGGTCTCGGTCTCGAAAATTGTTGACCAGACCTGGTCTCGGTCTCGATAATGTTGAAAATTCGCGGTCTCGGCTGCGAAAATGTTCTACGACTACCCCCCCCCCCCAGCTGACCGAAATTTTTTATGACGAAACCCCCCCCCCCCCCCCTTTAAAAAATCCTGGGTACGCCACTGACTTAGAGTGTTTATTTTCAGCCGATTTTTATTTTCGGCAGAACGATACCCTTATGTGCTATGAATATAACATAATACAGCGGAAGTTATTATATTATATAATGATATTTGCATTAATCATGCTGAAATTATATAAAGATTTTCCGGTCAAATACGTAAGTTAGCCACACGATTTCATGTTGTATGCATGAAGTTTCGCCGACTCTGTCACCGCAGCAGCTGTATTTTGTCATTCATATTCGTTCTTTTAGCATTTGAATTTATATAACGGTCATTCGAAATTATTTTCTTTGCATTCGAATTAAATCGTGTTTCTTTTTCGTGAAATTGTCATTCAATTTAAAGCGGGATTTGCTTTGCCATATCGATGTCGAATTTGAATATTAACTGCGCATTTGTAAGCGATTCGATTGAATGATGCAAAATGCTAAATCCATTGACCAAAGAAGTAAATTAAATGAACGCAATGCCATTTTAAATGACGATTTTAAGCCTACACAGCTTAATTTCACGAATTTGAATGACCCTTGTATGTTGTATCAAAACGAATGAAAAGATTACGAAATTGGCCGAGAAAACCTATAATATAATGGCAGTCCTATCTTATTATCACTTGGAAATTAATAACGCGTTTTTCTCCGCAACAATATCTCTCCTTCCCCTTTATATAGGGCAAGGTGAATTGGCAAAAGTTATTATTGGCAAAAATGTGTATCATGGTTCAAGAGTTGCCATGCGTTATTTTCCGGCACTTAATTGTCGGTCTAAATAGGTGATGTTAATTGAACTGGGAGGGAAAGTCACCATCAATTGAGGATTGCCTATAGAGACATGATGACCTAACCATCACATAATCTCGCTGCACGTACACAATCTGACACTGCCCGGCGCAGACAGAGCCGACTCGACCCGATCCGACTTGTTTGCAGCCTGATTAACTCAGTATGTGCTGCCTCAGGACTCCGGTCTTTCCAGTCAAGTGCCAGTCGGAGGTCATTAAAGGCCGATTCAACATGTTGGATCGGCTCCGACTGAGCGAAATTGATTCTAGCCTGACTGAAAACCAGTTGGATCGGGTCGAGTCGGCTCTGTCTGCGCCGGGCTTCAAGCCCGGTGCACACAGAGCCGACTAGACCCGATCCGACTGGTTTTCAGTCGGTTTAGCTCAATATACGTTGCCTCAGGACTCCTGTTTTGCCGGTCAAGAGCCAGTCGGAGATCATCGAGGCCGATTCAACATGTTGAATCGGCTACGACTGAGCGAAACCGACTCTAGCCTGACTACAACCAGTCGGATCGGGTCGAGTCGGCTCTGTGTGCGGAGTGCTTAAGTTACAAAATATGCTGCTTCGCTTCCCTTTTGTTTTACCTCATGTCCACTCTTCTCGGATGGCACCTTTCAGATGTACCCTGTTGTATATTGTAATTCAAGTTACTACGCAGTATTAATAGTATGCTAACCTATCTATATTTTATTTCAACTTCTAACAGCGCATAGAGGCTTACGTGATACGCGTGTTATAAATTCAGTATAATTATTATTATTATCATTAAGCCTCATGGCAGCTTGCTTTTTTTCAGTTTTAGTATGTATTTATAGGAAGAAAATGTTCAACAACTTAAATCCAAACCATAAAAATTTGGAACCCGACACATACACTGGCTTTAAATTGTGTGATATTGCGGAGAAGCTATACTCTGCCCTATTTAACGAAAGGACGAACAAGTCCATTTGGCCGATGTATGTGCATCGATTACATAATCACAATTATCATGGTCGATAATATTACTATACTTTCTCTTTATTGTGGAGTTTGGGTATAACAAGAATAATGTGAGGATTTGATAATGATATTCAATTATAAAAAGGTCCAGTGGCTGACTTGTGTTATCTCTGTATGATTGTTTACCTAAATAAAGCAACTACTCTATAATTATACAACTCAACAATGCCATTAAATTCACTTGAATGTGTTGATGTGTAAAGGTTATGATGTATTGTGTCCAGTCACAGTGGAAAACAAATTGTTCAAAAGCATAAAGAGACAGGAAGTCCATGAACAATACACTTCACAAAATATTATACTAATTAAGGAGAGGTAGACAAAAAATATGATAATGCGTATTCTAGCCATCTATAGTGGTAAATAGATTGATACAAAAAGAGAGACAGGATGTTATGAATAATACACAAATCCAAAATCTGATTTTAATTAAGGTCAGGCATGAAGGAAAATATTACTTTATTGAAACTATAGCATCTATTTTTCAATCACCTTAATGGGCTGACGCGTGATGAATTGTTAAAGGCGTTTCAACAACTTATCAAGGTAATTAAATCTCAATCCACTCCCGACGTATTTTATCTATTAACCCGTGACATGTCAAACAATACAAATAGTGTTATTCGTTGGGTTAACAATGATTACCCCCTGGCATGTTAAACCATTGAATCTAGCTAAACCCGGAGGGTGTGTTCCGCAAAGATTTCATGACAAGTTGAACACAAATTTAAATCTAGACTTGAGATTATGATGAGCCGTAGTTGCTAAACATGACAAATGTACGAAATAGTGTTAAAACACAACTTACAATTTGGTTCAAGACATCCATATTTGTTTATTAGCAAAATATTATGTCGTTTTGTAATATTAAAGTCTCAAATATTTGCATTCGTATGTTTGAATATTGAATATTTGTGTTACAAGTCTACAAATGGCATACCACAATATTGAGTCCAATTTAGAATTTAAGTTCAACTTCAAAATCTTTTGTAAAACACCCCTGTTGTTCCGTGTATTAGCCTTTGGAAATTCCAATATCTTGAAGGCAACTGTTATGATAATTATTCATGAACTTGTAGCCAAGCATCCTCACGACGCCGTGCGTGTGCGCATATGATCATGTATACAGTAATCGCTTGCGCTCTGAAGATCATCGATGACTGTATTATCGCATAAATAAACCTCGCTCACAGTGCGTGCAAACATATAGCGTGATTGACCCCCCAGCAAACAGTTGTCGCGTGATTGGATATATATAGATATACAGTCAAACCTGTATATAGTAGTTACCTGTAACCGAAGTGAAGTAAGTAAAGTGCCACTGTAGACAGGTGACCTCTATAGACAGGTTCATTCCATTGTTTTTCTCTGCATGGGATCATGTTTTAGTGGCCACTATAGGCAGGTTGGCTGCTATAGACAGGTGGCCACTAATAATATAGGTTTGGCTGTATATCATTACTATGGGCATGAACGTTATCTAAACACGACTCCATCTTGTCTCCTTCATCCGTATTTATAACAAAATATTAATAAGACGAAACAATAATAAGGAACGAACCAAACAAAAATTCGTTTTATTTTGACTTTTGATATCTTTTCCATGATATATAATTCTATAACGGATTTCGTGACCATGCCTTCGCTTTAAAACAATTAACTGTCCGCCTACATAATTATGTAGAACGTCGATGCAATTAAAGAACTAATACTATGGATGAAGATTGCAACAGAAACATGCGTTTTATTCATTCATCCAACATCACTCAATATGTATTTCGTGATCATGCTTTCGCTTATAAAACAAACAACTCGTGTGCAGTCAAACCAATTCACAATCATACCGCGATTATACTTCGTTGCTTCATTACTGATATAGTTACAAAACGTTTGATCATCACCGTGGGCGTGGTATGAGGGTGCATTGAGTGGTCAAATTACTTGTATTTTAAATTAAACTATTGGTGTGTTAAATAGATGTCTACAAATATATGTCTAAAAAAAAAATGTCGGCGTTTATACATATATCATGGTAATCTCTTTCTGTCTAGAAAATTTTTTTTTTTAATATCGGCACTTTAATCGATGCATTTATTTTGAATACTTATGAAATTGATCGATCTATCGATAAACAAGATCGACATGGTAAAATCTAGATTTTATTATGAACAATTTTCATGATATGAACGATATATCACGATTGACCTATATTCAAATCTTGTGAAATCTGAATTATGATTGTTGGTCGAGAGGATAATATAGCCTCCACAATCAATTGTTCCGTACTGTTTGTAATTTTAAAGAGGAAACCAAGGATTTCATATTACTCACTTCAATCGATAATAATTAGAATATGAATGTATTGACATGCCAAACCGGCCATACTGTTCGTAATTGCTCCTTCCCATCTATAGTGGCGTGGCTAAAGTCAATCAAACTCAGGGAGGGGGGGGCAGTGGGGGGGGGGGGGGGGGGGTGGAGTGTCAACGTTTGCTATAAAGGGGAAGGGAGAGCCAAACAGAAAATGAGTGCTATCTATTTTTAAAATAATTTATTATTGACCAACGGAGGTGCAACAACCTAATTTAGGGGGTGGGGTGGGGGGTGGGGGGGGGGGGGGGGGGGGGGGGGGGGGGGGGTTTGTCTCCTCGTCATCCCGTTAGCCTACGCTCCACTTACTCTCGGATCTTTGCAATTGCCAAACTGGTGTCGGTGTTCATCGTGAGGAAACACGATCTCATTATCAGAGCCTGTATAGATTTTGAGAATAATAACAATAATAATTATTAATGACAAGCATTTATATTGCGCCATCAATCTAGACACTCTTAATTCCGAGGCGCATCATACTCGTACAGTATATTATTACCCATGCTAATGCAGGTCCGACGCCAACTGTCTTGTATTTTTTTTTTTGTCTCTCTTTGCAATCTGCAAGTTTATAGGTCATAAATATTTTCATTGTGTAATGGTTAATATAATAATATTGGCATTGTTCAGAGTCGTTATCATATTATTTATTTATCCTTTTTTTTTCTCACCAAAGCAAGAAAGAAATTACATAAGACCCTAGGACATGGGATTTAATGATGTTAAGATAATTAATGCTGCCCCACAGTTGGAGGGATTAATGAGTTAGATTACCACAGACACAACAGGACGTGTAATAAGATAAGTGATTGATTGTTTTATAAGAATATTCCACACCAAACAATGAACTCGACTCGAAGTATTGTTATAAGTTGGCGGATGCATCTATAGCCTTGTTTGTCTTCAATAAAGTAGAACACATCGTAATATTTTTTTGTGACATGTCCTAAAATGGACATTAAACGATGATTATGTTTGTTATGCTTTTGTCTTGTTTTCCCCTCCTCGCAAAACTTTTTTTTTAAATTGTTTTACCTTAGGGGTATCTTATGAGTATACCCTGTCACTATTGTATTGCAATTTTAATCTCCTTTTTTATTCGTGGTATTCTCCTTAGAGCCAAAACAAAAAAAACTGTTGGATTGCCGATTGGAGTAAC